>APFE031219206.1:78768-175801 GCA_000404065.3 Pinus taeda
AAAAACACCTTATGATCGGAAAAAATGATAAGTACAAAAAACCAAAATGTTACATGTGTCTACAAAGTGACCATCCAATCACTGGTGGTGCTCCCTATACGACACCACTGCACGGGCTACCCTAGACAAGAACCTCCTAAAAGGTCCTGGGACCGCGACTACATAGCACTGAACCCTGATAGGAATATCCTCTATGGTCGTCTCTGGTATATCTGTCGTCAGACGCTCTAGATCCTGTTCCAACTCAGCTAGCGTCTCTGCAGTCATGTCCTGTGGGGCCGGTAGCAGTGCAACTGGATGTCTCCTCTCGAAAGGCCGGAGATTGGCTGGACGGTCTGGGCCTACATCTACATTTTGAAAATTTTAATATCAGTTTTGAAGCGATGTTTAAAAACAAAAAATATAGATAATTTAAAACACTTGTGAAAAATGAATATACCTCTGTCATCCCATTGTTCTCCTTGTGGAAGAACCATGTCTGGATCTCCACGAAAATCCATTCCGGCATAAGGAAAATCCTGAATGGCAAAGACCTGGTTCTCCAACCAGTGAAAGTAACCGTCAGGAAATCGGACGACTCCCGCTCCCTCATCAGGATGTCGGGCCATAACCGCAACTCATTTCATCAACTTCGGCTCCCGAGGAGGCCCAACCCCAACTGTGAGATGCTATGGGATCAGCATCAAAACTCTCTTTAAGGCAAAGCTCACAACCAAAGGCCCATATCCAAAAGTCTTTGATTGTCTGTTCTTTGCCCTAGTCAATTGGCCCTTCATATTGGCCAGTACAGCATCGCACCAGTTGAAAATGGTGCCTCGGTAGCAATCAATCGCCATCCGCATCTAGGACTCAGTGGCAAGGTGTAAAGCAGTTGCGCCGCAGACTCTGGTAATTGTAAAAGCGATCACCATAAGTTCAGGCTGGGATATGAACTTGATTTCTATCCCCTTCTCCTGGTTCTGATTGTTGCACCACTCTAGCCGGAGGCTAGCAAGGGATTGACCACCCGGCCTAGTCCCGAATAGAGATAGGTGCTCACCCCTGTTAGGCAAACCAGTGAGAAAATATATATCTGAGGCCTCTATCTCGAGCTGGTGGCTTCCGATGTAAAAACACTGATCCTGGACATTCCATCTCTAGACCAGCCACTCTAAAAATGGCACCTGGGCCCTCATGCCAGGTATGACCCAGTATTTGAAAAGACCGCATGCTCTTAACGCATCAATGGTAGGTTGGTGATTTAGCGCGGCCAAATCAACATCTCCGTGCTCTCTTTCACGCCAATCAAGCATGGTGGGCAATCTACACACCAAGAAACAAGCATTAGAAACCATCAAATAAAAAAATTATGGTTAAATTTGAGATTGGGGTTTGAAAATCCGCTTTGCGCGAGGTACGCACCCCGCCTTCAGAAACAGAGCGTGGGTACGCACCTGTCTGAAGGTAGGTTGCGTACCCCGACAATTTTCCCTTTAAGGAAAAAGTCGGGGTACGCAGGTTACCCATGGGACACCTGCGTACCCAGAGGAGCACATCCCAAAACCCCAAAGCCCCCAAAAAATCAAACAAGGGCTAAAATTAAAATTCTAAACAGATGAAAATGAAGAGGAGGATGTTGTGAAATACCTGAAAGAGACGGCGCTCAATTCCGACGGTCGGATTCTCGCAAAGTCCACGAGAAGTTTCTTGCCAAAAGCCCTTTTCTCTCCCTCAACAGTAAAATGGTAAAAATGACATGGTAAAAAGTCTTTTTATATGTTTTTTGGATAAATAAATACTAAATTTGTTTATTTTTCACCATGGAAGGACATTTTTCAATGTATTTTTCCCTATCTTAAACAGGTATGAGTAATATGTCGTTTTTGTGCAGGACAAAACGATTTTCAGGGAAACTTGTCATTTTCACGAACCAAAACATCAGAGTCATATTTTAAGCCCTTTTCTGACTCCCAAAAAATGAAAAGATTGCCGAGAATTTCTTTTACACTCGTTAAAACGGAATTAAAAGACGGTCCCCTTATAGCCCTTTTCTGACCGTAAAAACAAGAAAAGATTGCCGGGTTTTTGTCATTTCAAATTCGATACTGAAAATAAAACGACGTGTCCTTGATCACTTTTACTTTTCAAGTCAAAGACACTAATCATGAAAGTACTCCTTGGTCGCAAGATCAAGCGGTTCTCCTAGGTATTATTTTATACTTTTTCGGGCTTAGGAGACACAAAATTACGAAAAAGTCCAATCTGGAGTCTTCTTAAGTTTTTCAGACTCTCTAAAATTGAAAAACGCTGAGTTTCTCCTATACTGGACGTGTTAAAATTTCACAGTAAAGGACCTATTCTATTACAAACAGGAACAGACCACTCCTTCTTAGGGTTCGAATAAAAACTAAGTTGGACTCATCCGAAGGATGAGCTATAATCAAGCATATGTTATCCTCCTCAAGATTGTAAAAAATAAAGAGGTACTGGCCAGAAATGATGGGGGAAAAGAGAGAAGAATGAGCCTATTTGATTCCTTTTGTCTCAGAAAAACCTTACTACCACTCTTAAACACGACACTTTTTATTCACCTGGGTTGGGAAATCCTTTGCCTCACAGTTGATCAAACCACATTGAAATTCTTCAGCCAAGTTCCGGGTATTAACTTCGAGTCATTATCACCAAACCATCTGTCATGTCGTTATGTGTTCAAGAGGTCTGCAAACAAAACATTCAACCAAAAAATACCTATCATCCATTATATCATCATTGAGTCAGTCCTTGCAGCAACATTTCTTCAACTTGAACTATGATTTCATGTTGTAGGCTTCCCTGCGATGGGTCGCTTTCTATCGACATCAGCACATTATCCAGAGAGTTGACTTAGAAATCATCAGTACCTTGAAGTCTGCATGCATCAATGGCAGGTTTCTCGCCTTCGACGACAGTTTACATCATTGACTTGCGATCAAAGGACTCCGTGAAATGTTCAACATCGACTCATTCATTCACATCTCATGGATTGTACTGGGTAGTTTGAGAACCATTGACATCATTGGTGGTCTCTCTCACGCTTGTTAATAGTTTAAATCATTGACTGGTAATCAAGTGGTTTCTACCATGTTCGACATCGACTCATTTATTCGCATGGCTAGAATCGTACCAATTCGGGAAGTAGAGATGAAGACCCTGGATCTAGTTTCCACCATCCAGGCTGCGAGGAGTTTTGTATTCATTATATTGTAGACCAATTATAAGCAGATGGTTGCATCCATACTGTGTCTACACGAGTCTATGATTATGATGTACTATGAAATCATTCCTGTATCAGAGTAGTAGTTAGTCTGTTAGTTAAAGTTTTTGATCTGAGTATGGGAATGCCTACCTCAGCGATGATATAATCTTATACATGTATTTTGTGTTGAAAATTGCAGGTTCTGACCAGGCTCTCCACGAGATAATCCTTGAAATGATAAAGTACTTCATCCTTCCTAGATGATATAAAACCCTTATCTATTACAGGCTTCGCACTTTAGGGGGCAATCTGTTACACTGAAATTTGTCACCATTACTATCTGCAGTTAATATGGCTCCATCAATAGTCATATTATCCTCCTTGTCAAGCCTTATACCTCTGCTCTCCATGTCAAACTTCAAAAAAGAGAGAAAGTCATTAAAAATCATGTTTATCTCTAGGTACGCAGGTTCTCTCTACCTTGCCTTTGTGTACGCATCCCAAGCTCATTGTACTTGCGTACTTGTACGCTCTGTAAGTCAAGGGATGGGTGTGTACTCCTGTAAAGGTCAAAAGGCGTGAGTTTCATCTTAAAAAAGTTACTTGTGGTCACTTCTAGAGCTTTCTAGAAGAGTGTTTGACGTGTATTGAGCGCCTCCAGATGGTTCATGTATCCCTATGAAAGAGGAACTTATCCCATCAAGAGGGGAGCTACCCCATCCAAAGAGGGGCTTATCCCATTGATGGTGGACCTGATTAACTTCCTCTAGAGCATTATAAATACAGGCATTGGGCCAGGAGGAGGGGAGGTTGAAAGCTAAATATTCCAAAGGGTAGATGCTGCTGGAATTAGGACTTCCTTGTAGAAGCTTGTGAGGAGAGATTCCCATCCTTTCTTGTTTCATTTGGAAGTGGGTGAGCTTTTCAAAGTAGAGGAAAACTCTTGCTGGGCCCTGGGAGGAACTTGCACAACACGAAGGCTTAGGTTGTAATGGTTTCCTTTTGTTTCCTATTAATACAAATAAGTCCATTCTTCTCAATGATTTGTTGTTAATGAATTGTTTCATATACTCCTTGGTCTGTATGTTGAATATGTTTTATTTTATGAGATATTCAGGTGCTATGTAATCGTTTGATTGTTAGTGACTGCAAGTTTCGAAGTGAAGGAGGAGCTCATCCGGATCGATGAGGCTGGACTACTACAACAGTGTTGGACTATAGGTAGGATCTAAACACTTGATTTCTTGTATGATAAATGCATGTTTAGAGAAGGATTGCTCTTAATTGTCTTGTTTGTCCCTAGAAAGTCTTAGGCTTCTAGGGAGGTTGGTTTTGTCTGCAAGATTAACTCTTTCCGCATGACAACCCTCATGGGGTCATAAAAAATCTTAGACTCAGGGTCAAGTTGGGAGCATACATCTGCCACCCAAGACCTGACATTGAGTAGTTTGTTAACCAGGATGAGTGGGTGGAGAAAACCTTGATTGATATGGACAACACTGTTGTGGATGTAGAAAACACACTGAATGATTTGGAAAGAGAATTTGATCACAACTCTTTCCTGCAGGTTCCGGAACATGGGGAGCCAATGAACCTTCCTCCTGTCATTCAGACCCGAGCCAATGAAGAGAAGAATCCTAAGAGGAACAGGGAAGAGGCCTCTAGCTTTGCCATGTAGACTACTGATGAGCTAGTTGAGCAAAGAAAGAAGCCCAAGTTGAGTCCTGTCTTTAAACAGGAGGATAACATTGCATCAGAGGAAATAACTGACACTAAGGTAATGGGACAGAGAATTAAATAAATAGTTGCATCAGGTGAAACACTACAGCCATCAACCTCCAACACACAGATGATAGAGAAACAATAGAGTATGGAGGTTTCTTCCTTTCTGTAGGCTAGCTGACAAGGAAAATGATATCAAAGATAGATTCAAAGAGATAAAGATGAGGAATGAAAAATTGAAGGCAGAGACATATGCCCAATACCTCAAGCTTACACCTCCAAATCAAACCATATTGATGTTAGCCTTTAACGCCGAAGAAGGAAAAATGTAGGTCTTATTTTTACAGCCCACTGTACAGCAACCAAAGACCTCGGTAGATTACAAGAAAACTAATTTTGAGGTCTTGGTCAGGGATGTTCATCCCATTGATCAAATAAAGTTTCACAAGCAGGCTGGAGAAATGATCTACTCCACCCTCACAATAAAGGCCATGGTTGCTTACAAGCTGCAGGATTCAATTGACAATGTAACAACTCAATACAAATTGGAGAGGGCCTCTTCATAGGCTAAATACACCAGGATAATGTCTTTGGAGGAATTGGTTATTGAACTGGACCATGACCCAAGTGATGTTAAGGCCACAGAGAAACTAATAAAAAAGAAGAATGAGGACATAACAACCCTTAAGAAATAACTCATGTTGCCTCATTTGCAACACCCACAGAGAAAGGAAGTTCTAGAAAGCCAAACCAATCATAAGGAAATGATGGACTTAGTGTTGCAGCTGAATCACAAGTTAAAGGAGATGGAAAAAGAGTTAGATAGCTTGATTCAGCTCAAACAAGCTAGTATAGATAATGCTCCTACAACTGTCATTCCAACAGTGACCAAAACTGTACCTTCTACTTTGGCATCGTCATTAGCTCCCACTGCTCCAATGGACATTGCATTACTGACATCTGCACTGACTACATCAGCAACATGATTAACAGCAACAACCTCCCTAAGTCATGAAACGAACAAGCTAGTCAAAGCAAAGGAAGAAATGTCCATTCAGACCACTGAGATGAATACACTGAAGGAGAAAGTCACCAACCTAGATACAGATTGCAGACTTTCCTAGATCATGGATAAAGAAGAACAACAAAGGCTACAAGCTTGAATGAAAGAATAAAAAGCCTAGAGAAAGAACTGATACTCAATGAACCTATAGGTAAGGCTAAGGAGAAATTGTGGAAAAATATCATTGACTCTGTCAATGATGTTTGGCCATCCATCTAGGTTATTTTTGAACAAATAGATTTAATAAAGCATGCTACAGAAGCCATTCAGAGAGTCAAGGAAGAACATGGAGATATTCTAGAGGAAGATTCAAGAATCATCTGCTTCCTCAACTCCAAGAATAAGTATGCGCTGCAAGAACTAGAGATACCTGATTGGACAGGTACAATTTTCAAAGTCAGAAAAGTCCTCACTAAGAGGAATTTGATGTTGGACTTAGAAGATAAGTGTCAAAACATGCAACTAGATGTTGACAGGTTCATGGCTAAATTGAAACTTTTGAAGGAAAAGGGATTACCTAATCCCTTAGTAATAAATGATAGGTTAATGACACATGAGGATTATGATAAGAAGATTAGGAAAGTGGCCAGAGAACAGGTAATCACTTCATCCATGAGGGGCTTAATAAAGTGGAGGGGAAACTTGGGAAGCTATCCAACTTAATGTTGGGGCAGGTAATATGTCCAAAATATTTGGACATATTTCCACACCCTACCATTAATGTCATTGGGAAGCTGTGATGACATTAAGTCGGAGGTCAATCTATGTTGGAATCATTGTAATTTATAATGTCTATTTCTCTAAATTCAATCCAAATACTTTTGAAAGGAATTCATAACACACTTGCAAAGGTACTTAATCTATTCTCCAAGCATATAAATCAAAATTAAAAGAATCACACTTGACAATCTAACTGGTATTGAAACTCACTCATTTAACATGAAGGAAGCTATGATAATTCAACATCAAATAACCATATAAAAATCTTGTGGGAAGCAATCACTCTAGCTTCGAAATCTATGATAGAGTTACCTTAAAATGAACAAAAATTTGGGATGAACATAACTAATTCAATAAAGAGCATCATGCATATATAATCACACTGCTAAATCTAGAATCTTGACTAAACAACAACGCAAATCAGAATCATCAATCCTCATAGTAATCAGAATGATACTAACTTTGCAAACTAATAGTAATAAATAGTGAAGAATAAAGAGAAATAATTATAACACAATTAGAGCAGTAAATATTCTATTGATTGTGCCCAAAGTCTCCACATGTCCCCGTCGTTGGATACTCAGAACATGATTCTGAATTAAACACAGTCTTCTTCATTAGATCACCAAGATTAAAGTATTATATGTCCAAAAAGAATAGTTACAATCTGTGAATTTCTAAACTAGATGTTCAGTTCGCCTTACGACTTTATATAACATTTGGAAAAGTAAATAGATAGAAGTGAATCATCAAGATCAGAGGACTCTAAGGATTTCACAATACTCTATCTAATTTCATTATAAAATAACATTGGTCCTCTTAGTCTTCCGCTTTCTTCCATGCTCAGGACGCTATCTCTTTTCCTTTACTGGTTATTGTGGTCCTATCCATTGAACAATAATAATCCAATTAGAATTCCTGCATACAAAAATAGTGAAAGTGGGTTTTCTACACCCAAATTTATCTAATTTGTTACCAATTTATTTTAACAAACTTTTTCTGCCATTTCCTCTGTTTTTATCCATAAAATGAAGATAAACATGTGAAGACAAATGCTTAATTAGGTTGTTTACGAGGAGAAAACATACCTTTTCCTCGTCCCAGTAGCTGATATGATAACATTTTATGATGAAATTAAATGATATATCAATGAACTGCTTAAATGGAAAAACAATGTTGAGGAAAAGAAATATGAGTTTATTAAAATTGATGAAATGTAAAAGTCAATTATTTTGAAAGGATGGAAATCTGTAATTCATTTGGTGAAGAAAATTATCATTTATGCAAGAGAGTTATCAGATTCCATAGTTAGCTCCACCAAAAAGTCATTGCTTGAATAAAATATAATTCCCAATCGCCTAGAATATTCTTTTTCCATATGTACAGAGATTGCTCAAAGACTGGCCTGAAGAGAGCACAATGTTTGTTACGAGAATTGACCAATTAACTAAAGTTAACCTTGAACTTAATTGAAAATTTTTGGTCAGGCCTCATAGTCATTGGTTGGTTCTAAAGGCACTCACTAATACCTCCAACCAAATTTTTCCACCTTTGAGATCGTCTATCTTCATCTACTAGGTGCACATCAAGCCTTGTTCCCCTCCAGAGCTGGAAGCGCTTCTAGATATTCAAAGGATATGGCAACAAACTATTGTCTCATCTTCAACCAGCTAAGAGTTGTTACAACCATTTACATTTTATATATTTTTTTATGCTTTATGTGAAACATTTTAGGGAGAGAAGCTTCACTCTTTATTGTGAAGAAACTATTAATCTCCCTCGTGAACTCATTGCAAGGGGTTTTGAATTTTGGAGAAAAAAACAAATATTTTGTTGTTCTTTTGTACTCAAATTTTACTTTAATATAATCTGAACCAATTTCAATTCCATTATGCATAGTTTGACAATAGTATGGATACTTTTATCTTCTTTGTATGCATTCTATTTTTAAAGGAATAGTTTCAAATGTTTATATATTGTTCATCTCTATGCTTTTATTAATTATAGCATTATATATTTTGATGCATGTGAATCAAACTACATAAAATACGTGGAATAACAAAATCACTTTTATTTCATATGTGATGAACTTATAATTATTTTGATCAACTGTTTAATCAATTTAAATATTTAATTGATTTTAACAACATTAATTAGTGAGGATCTTTATTGTCATGAAACCATGTGATATTTCCAGCACATATGATTTGATATAGTTGGGTAAAGTAAATATATTATATTATTTTAAGTTATTTTATCATTTTGTTTGTCATTTTATCATCTATCATCACTATCCATTCGACCCTCATACAAACTTACTTTTCATGGGTAACTTGACCCAAATAACTAGTCGGAGCCACTAACTTCAATAGAAAAGAGTCTGACTTGGAGCTCTGACCGAGTGGATTCCCAAATGTTGATGTAATCAATTTAAACCATCAACACACTCCTAATCTAATATGAATCTATAGTTGTACTTCATTGTCCGATACAAATCTCAAATCATGACCAAATTTTCCATAACCAATTGTACCATGTTGGTACTCCAACACATGTTGAGCAACATATATTGGCTGAATCATAAACTGATCTACTCCATTCACTAGATCATAGATGCTTTCTAGTCACTCTAATTAAGTGCTCCATCTTAAACTGAGACATATCTTGTAGTGGTAACTTAGGCTACTCACTCTACCACTTTTTTCCTATAGTTTTAATCTATCAATGATGGTCCATCAACTCGAACTCAGAATTCAACTCCCTCTGAAGTTAAAAACAAGTTTCCCGAGAAAGTCTTGAATATTGCCTCTAAATAAACTCTTTTGGTCAATTTTATTCCTTATGACACATGATTTCTTTACTTTTATTTTTCAGTAAACAAATCATATAGAATCAATCTTGATTCAGCAATCTAAGTTTATCAAATATGATGATCCCATACAAAGCCTTCTTTCATATGTTTCCAAGTATAAGACTTCTTCCTGTAGATTGAAAGCTTGAGATACCTCATATGTACACTTCTTGTTTCGTCGAGGAAGCAAATATTTCCATCCAAAAAAAATTATAGAAATAAAATTTAACATAAGTGTACATTACTTCATAATCTTCTCCCACTTACTCATATAATCATTTTCTTTGTGCTTCTTGTCATCTATTCATACTTGACCTGAAATTCATCATTGACATATTTTTGGCATATATCAAGGGAATACTTCAATCTTTTTTGATATGTATTCTCCCTCTAAGCTTAGATTTCATCTAATAAAATATCTCTCAACATAAACCATGATTATGGGAAATTCATCTTGTCACATGATTTGCTTGGTTTCTTCCATTTCTTCCATCTCCTCCCATAACATTGACAACCTTCAACATGTACTGACAATTTGTACTAGGAAGCTATGGAAGAACAATTATAAGCATGCAAAGGAAACAAAGACAAGTTACTAACTGCTAGTAAAAGAAATAATCAAAGAATAAAGATATAAAAATACTTATCTTTTGATAAAAATGGAAACTCCCTCTTGATACAATCCTTCTTGAAATTAGTTCTTATGATGTCACTCCTTCCTTTTACAAGTTAAGATTACTTCTTTCAGTATAAACATTGATCTAGGTCTAGTTATAGTGTTTTATAGACAAATATTAGGGATGATCAAGATTTATAGATTTATAAGGTTTACAAATTAGTTCTAAGAAGGGCTCATAGCATAAGAGTTATGAATTCACTTTTTATGTGAGAGAAACTTTTATCTCCCTCTTGCCCCTAGCCAAATTGTAAAATATATAGTAAAATAATTCCTTATCATTACCTAATAAAGCTTTTGTAGTATCATTCTTTGATTTCTTCTGATGAGGATGCTCATCATCAACATTTCCATTCCTCTTCTTATGATTTGATGTTTCAAGAAAATTATTTATATAATGTCCAAATTTATGTCATCCAAAAAATTTGACTTTTGACAAGTTTATATTTCCTTGTGAATTGGGTCTTCTAGGTGGATTTTTATTTTGAGAGCCAAACTTCTTCCTTTCATTATCCTTCTAGATCTCATAGAAAAAGATTAAAATTATTTTTCATCGAAAATTTGGATTTTTCCTTTATCAATAAGCTTAGATTCCTCTAGGGTGAAAGAGGTGCACAATTCTCCAAAGATTGGAGTATCCTTTCTATCATAGATGCCAACGGGAAATGCATCCCATAAGTATAGTAGACCATTATTTTAGCGATCAATGCAAATTTGAAAATGACTTCACAAATTCTTTGGAGCTGATCTCTTACGTGAGTTATATTCATGAATTAGAAGGTGACAAGTTCTTCCATTGACATGTTTGTATCATCAAGTTGATTCCTTACACACATCTTTTGACCAAAGTTGTTTATTGAGTGTAAAATTAATAGGAGTATGATGAGCCCCAAAAATAGGTAACTATATGGGCTCATTCTGCCTCTTATTTTAACTTAATCCACAATTCTCATTAGTTCATTGCATGTTTTTGAATATATTTATGCTAATAGAGTGAATTGGGTTAGTCATTTTGCCATGTAGTCTAATGTGTGTTTTATGCAGATTTTTTGGACAGTTTTGGACAAAGACAAGCAATTAATGAACAAATGTAGCCAAAATCGAGGAAAACATGGAAGAGAACTTGTAGGGGGGTGTCTCCTTCAATAATGACCCCGTTCCTGAAATCCTCCCTCAGCAACT
This sequence comes from Pinus taeda, assembly GCA_000404065.3. NCBI lineage: Eukaryota > Viridiplantae > Streptophyta > Pinopsida > Pinales > Pinaceae > Pinus > Pinus taeda. The sequence continues at coordinate 90,197 of APFE031219206.1, forward strand.
CAGAGCACAAAGGCCCACATTGATGATTCCAAGGGGCAACCAAGCGAGTCAGCTAGGACTACTGTTATCTTCAGTTCTACGAATCCGAGTTCCTTGATTTTAGGAGGACTGTTGAGAGTCCCCATTTGTTTAAAGAAGAAGGCTTTGAGCCTTAGTAGGTTAGTCAGTTCTTAGTAGATTCTTGCACTTTTATGCATCATATTGGTCAGTTTATTTTCAAGTTCCTTTTGAAGACAGTTTATGTGATGTAACTGCCATTTTTCGATAAATGAAGATGAAATAGTATTTGAGCCAGCCCTGATCTCTTTCAAAGGGTTGAAGCTTTTGGGTTAGGGCCCAACCCAAGCTGCCCAACACCTCATTTTTGTATTTATATGTTTTCTTGCTTCCATTCATGAGTTAATTTCTGTTGCATAGATTCACTTTGCTTTGTTAGATTAGGTTGGTTTTGATGGTTAGAATAGTTGGTTTTTTTACAAGTTGCTTATGTAAGTTTCTGCAGTGACAAAATAATATCCAAAAGGGACACAATATACCTTGATCTCCTTTCTCCCTTCTTGGGACTATGATTTGAGGTCAAGGCACTACTGCTGCCACCAAAAACATAGTATTTTGATCTTCCATGCAACTACTAGTGTGATGACTTGATTTGGAAAAGTTGATATTGGTTTAGATTCAATTTCTTAGATCATTTCCTATTCTTTTTCCATAGTTATTTTGCATTATTTTCTACTCATAAGGTACTATTTAGCATTGTTCTTTTTGTAGGTCAGAAATTAGGTCAACTAGACAAAGCTCTGATTCTAGTCCTTTCTTTGGTCAAGTTTTCATAAGTAAATGTGTAGATCTCTTGCAGGACATATCAGCTCATCATCCCTCCTTAAAATAGCCAACAGAAGCTCACTTCTCCTAGATTTCCAAACTCATTCACAACATTTTGCCAATCTGCCCTAATTTCTATGTTTTTTTAGAAAGTTGTTTTCTTGCCATTTGAACAAATCCAACCATCTCCTTCATCCTTGATCTTCCTTGACACATTCTAGACCCATCAAAACCTTCATTGAGCCTTCATTTCCCATTTCCCATCATTTTTCCACCTTCAAACCTTCAAAAACCACTTTTGGCCTCCTCTTGTGGATCCTCCTATAGAACCTCCTGTAGATCCCTTACAACCTCTTGTAGAATTTTTTGTGAGTGATTTTTCAAACTCTGATAATGGAAGTCTTTAGAAGGGTAATAGGGGCTTCTTAGGACCTCTCCACACCTCCCTCACCTTCTACAAAAGCCAACTCCATCTTTCTTTGCCACCAAACCTCTGCATAATCACAACCAGTCAAATCACAAGCATAATAATTCCACATAAAAATACTCAAAAGTACAAAAAGATGATTTCTTCTCATTTCTCTTCAGAAGTAGCTTGAATAAATGCAATTTACCTTTTCATTAGTCAATGACATTCACTTCATAGTTTCAATCTATTTTCTTGCAAAAATAGGGTTAGTGGGTAAACTAGGGTTTGCTAGGGTTTGCATTTCATTTCAATTTTTTTGCTCTTTCTGCAAGTAGAATAGCCCATGTAGAGTTAGCTTTCTTCCATCATAGTAAAAGCTTCTTCTCAGAACTCATAGAATATGGCTTAAGCTCCTAGCGAACTTGCACTAGGTGATCAAGTGACAACCTGCAATAAGAGCTAGTACTTGTGCATACAACACTGTCGCTTCCAAGTTTGTTACGAACTACCGGGTTGATAAAGTAAAGAAGGAAGCCCTAGGATTTGCAGCATGATTGCTGCAATACTGGAGCTCACCATTATTTTTGACACCATTGTCGGTGAAGTGTCAGAGTATTTTGTGATTACCGATTTTCTTCTATTTTCTACTGCAAACATTCTGCTAAGTAGTTTATTTCAGCAAAAGTAGAGTAGTTGTTTCATTTCAGTTCTGCAATTTCAATTCTGTGATTTCAATTATGAAAAAGTAGATTAGACATTTCCTGCTTTCATTTCAATTCTTCAATTTCATTCAACAAGTGTAGATTAGGCATTTCCTACTTTCATTTCAATTATGCAATTTCATTTCAGCAAGCGTAGATTAGGCATTTCCTACTTTCATTTCCATTCTGAAATTTCATTTCAGCAAGTCCATTTCAGTTAGTTGCAATTTGTTGTTCATTCCATTTTAGTTTTGTAGGTACAAGCAAAAAAAAACAAAAATCACCCAAAAAAAGATTTCCTTTCATGCCTCGTAGGAACAGAGACAATTCAGGAAAATTCCTACCCAACACCCCCACCACATCACTAAGTCACCCTTCTCTCTTCTTTGGTGGCAGTGATCCAAAAGAACCTGTAGGTGAACCTCTAGAGATATACGAAGATCCTATAATAGAAAAAGAGCAAGAAACCTTCCTCTTGAGACCATGGCTGAAGACATAAGCATTAGAGGAAATGGGGAAAGAATAGAAGGTGCCTTTCCTATCCGAGAGACCAATGGGGACACAAAAATGGAAAACAGAAGTCCTTCAGCCTTACCTCACTTACATGGACTGACTACCGAAGATTGTGATACCTTGTTGTTTCAATTTTCTATTCTCTGTCAAACCTATGAGTATGTAGAAGACGAGCAAAAGTTGAAACTATTTCCTTCTATCCTCAAGGATGCAGTATTGCACTGGTTCATGGGGTTACCTGGAAACAATATCACAACTTGGGTTGCGATGCAACAAGCTTTTAACAACAAATACTATGACTACTATAGGTCAAAGTATACCAAGGAAGAAATCTTCCGAATGACCATGGGAAGTGACGAATCTTTAGAAGACTATGAAGAGAGGGTTTAGCTCAGTTATAAAAGGGCCAAGTGCACACTTGACCTCGGACCTCTGAATTTTGTCCTACCCAGAGGAGTCGTTGAAGACCTTATAGATAACCTCCATTTGCTGGTTGGGAGAGACATCTACCAACTACCTTACGATGACATAAAGAATATGTTTAGAAACCATTCTAGGTCAGCGAGAAATAGAGGTAGAGGAAGTCAACCTTTAGTGAGTACACCCTCATCCAGTTCATATTTTTGAAACAAACATGAGAATCGGCTGGAATATTTCAAGAGTGAGATGAGGCAGACTCTTGCCATGCAAATGGATACCTTGCATATCAAAAGGAAGCAAGAGGATGCCGAGAGAGCTTTAGCCATATTTTGTCCCACATGCACTAGAAAGCATCCTAGGAACGAATGTCCATTGCACTCTACACAAGTGTGTTTCATTTGTGAAGAATACCATCCTATGAATTAGTACACTTCCTTGCCCAAAATTAAAGCTGCATATCACGGGGTCGAAGGAGCGACTAAACCACTTTATTTCATGAACCAAAGTAGCCCACATGGGCCTATACCTTACCAATGGGGAATGCAAGGGACATTCCAAGCCTATTACCACCCCAATCAAGCCACTTCCATGCCTTCTTGGGGCCCCCCTGCTCATCCTTCCTAGTCACTCCCCCTCCTTGGTCGTATCCATCTCAATACCATGCTCCTCTAGTTGCTCATTCGTTTCACTCTTATGCTCATCCACAACCTCAGTGGAATGCACCTCATCAGGGGTGGAGGCCCCAATACAACTCTCCTCCTGCTCTTTTTCCTCCACCACCTACTCAACCACAACAATTGCCTCCTGCTCCACCACAACAACCCCAAATACTTGCTCAACCGAACCCGAACCCTAATAACAGATATGCCCAACAGGTATATAGGGGAGAAACATCATGTCCGACCTATGCTGTGGAAATCCAGGATATTAACCTACGATCTGGGAAGATTCTCCCATATAGCCAACCTCCTCCAAAGGAGGATGAGGAAGAAAAACAAGAAAGTGAACGGAAAGCCATTCCACCCTTTCCTAAGAGACTAACTGGAACCACACAACCGACCCCAAAAGAAACTGAACTTTTGGGAGAATTGGGACAGTTATGTGTAAAGATACCACTTCTCCAAGCCATAGAAGATGTGCCTATATACAACAATATGATCAAGGAGAAGTGCTTCAGGCACCCAAGTAGGTGCAAGAGAGATGCTCCAACTATCAATGTCATAGGACAATTGTCTGACCTAATGTTGGGGCAAATAATATGTCTGAAATATCTGGACCCTAGGAGTCCTGTAGTCGATGTCCACATAAATGGCACTATAATCCCTCATACCCTAATTGATCTAGGGGCTTCCATTAATGTGATGACCAAGGACACTATGCTCAAGCTCAACCTTCAGGGCTCCCTAAGAAAGACCACAACAGTACTGCAGTTAGCAGACCGCTCCACCGTGACCCTTGAGGGGACTGTGGAAGATGTAATGGTCACTATTGATTCCTGGGAGTACCCTATTGATTTCCTGGTTCTCCAACTAAAGGAAAATCTCACTAGGTATCCTCTCATCTTGGGAAGACCTTGGTTGGCTAGTATAGATGCCTACATCAGTTGTCGAGCTGGGAACACGACAATCAGGAATGAGCATATGTCCAAATAGCTAGTCCTATATCTGTTGGCATTCTGACTCTGGTTTGGCTCTATGGAACATGTGTTGTACTTGATGGCAACTCACTCAAGTGGCATATATCTTTTCAGGCTCTCAAAATCATAAAAGATGAGATACCCATAGGTGATCCTAAGAGAAGCTGCAGACCCGCAGGTACGCCGACCAAGAAGTGCAGACATACCCGCAGGTGCTCCGTTCAAAAGGTGCAGACCCCAGTTCACTCACTCCAATGCAATGAAGTGCGCACACGTGGGAATTCTTATGTTTGGCCCTTGGTATTTAGCTAAGATGATGATTACATGGTGTAGGATCTAATTTATTGAAGATGATGATTACATGATGATTACATGGCTTTTGAAGATCTTAAGATATTCAAATTTCACTATGTCGGGCTAAATACCAAGGGCCAAACATAAGAATTCCCACATGTGCGCGCTTCATTGCATTGGAGTGAGTGAAGTGGGGTCCGCACCTTTTGAACGGAGCACCTGTGGGTATGTCCACACTTCTTGATCAGCGTACCCGCGGGTCTGCAGCTTCTCTTAGGATCACCTATGGGTATCTCATCTTTTATGATTTTGAGAGCCTGAAAAGATATATGCCACTTGAGTGAGTTGCCATCAAGTACAACACCTGTGCCATAGAGCCAAACCAAAGTCATAATGCCAACAAAAATAGGACTAGCTATTTGGACATATGCTCATTCTTGATTGTCGTGTTCCCAGCTCGAGAACTGATGTAGGCAACTATACTAGCCAACCAAGGTCTTCCTAGGATGAGAGGATACCTAGTGAGCTTTTCCTTTAGTTCGAGAACCAGGAAATGAGCAAGGTACTCCCAGGAATCAATAGTGACCATTACATCTTCCACAGTCCCCTCAAGGGTCACGGTGGAGCGGTCTGCTAATTGCAGTACTGTCGTGGTCTTTCTCAGGGAGCCTTGAAGGTTGAGCTTGAGCATAGTGTCCTTGGTCATCACATTAATGGAAGTCCCTAGATCAATTAGGGTATAGGGGATTATAGTGCCATTTATGTGGACATCGACTACAAGACTCCCAGGGTCCAGATATTTCAGACATATTACTTGCCCCAACATCAGGTCAGACAGTTGTCCTATGACATTGATAGTTGTAGCATCTCTTTTGCACCTACTTGGGTGCCTGAAGCACTTCTCCTTGATCATATTGTTGTATATAGGCACATCTTTTATGGCTTGGAGAAGTGGTGTCTTTACACATAACTGTTCCAATTCTCCCAAAAGTTCAGTTTCTTCTGGGGTCGGTTGTGTGGTTCTAGTTAGTCTCTTAGGAAAGGGTGGAATGGCTTTCCATTCACTTTCTTGTTTTTCTTCCTCATCCTCCTTTGGAGGAGGTTGGCTATATGGGAGAATCTTCCCAGATGGTAGGTTAATCTCCTAGATTTCCACAGCATAGGTCAGACATGATGTTTCTCCCCTATATACCTGTTGGGCATATCTGTTATTAGGGTTCGGGTTTGGTTGAGTAGGTATTTGGGGTTGTCGTGGTGGAGCAAGAGGCAATTGTTGTGGTTGAGTAGGTGGTGGAGGAAAAAGAGCAGGAGGAGAGTTGTATTGGGGCCTCCACCCTTGATGAGGTGCAATCCGCTGAGGTTGTGGCTGAGAGTGAAACAAATGAGCAACTAGAGGAGCATGGTATTGAGATGGATACGACCAAGGAGGGGGAGTGACTAGGAAGGATGAGCAGGGGGGGCCCAAGAAGGCATGGAAGTGGCTTGATTGGGGTGGTAATAGGCTTGGAATGTCCCTTGCATTCCCCATTGGTAAGGTCTAGGCCCATGTGGGCTACTTTGGTTCATGAAATAAAGTGGTTTAGTGGCTCCTTCGACCCCCTGATATGTAGCTTTAATTTTGGGCAAGGAAGTGTACTAATTCGTAGGATGGTATTCTTCACAAATGAAACACACTTGTATAGAGTGCAATGGACATTTGTTCCTAGGATGCTTTCTAGTGCATCTGGGACAAAAGATGGCTAAAGCTCTCTCAGCATCCTCTTGCTTCCTTTTGATATGCAAGGTATCCATTTGCATGGCAAGAGTCTGTCTCATCTCACTCTTGAAATATTCCAGCCGATTCTCATGTTTTTTTCACAAATATGAACTGGATGAGGGTGTACTCACTAAAGGTTGACTTCCTCTACCTCTATTTCTCACTGACCTAGAATGATTTCTAAACATATTCTTTATGTCATCCTAAGGTAGTTGGTAGATGTCTCCCCCAGCCAGCAAATGGAGGTTATCTATAAGGTCTTTAGAGACACTTCTGAGTAGGACAAACTTCAGAGGTCCAGGGTCAAGTGTGCACTTGGCCCTTTTATAACTGAGCTAAACCCTCTCTTCATAGTCTTCTAAAGATTCATCACTTCCCATGGTCATTCGAAAGATTTCTTCCTTGGTACACTTTGACCTACAATAGTCATAGTATTGTTGTTAAAAGCTTGATGCATCTCAACCCAAGTTGTGATATTGTTTCCAGGTAACCCCATGAACCAACGCAATACTACATCCTTGAGGGTAGAAGGAAATAGTTTCAACTTTTGCTCGTCTTCTACACAGTCATAGGTTTGACAGAGAATAGAAAATTGAAACAAAAAGGTATCAAAATCTTCGGTAGTCAGTCCATGGAAGTGAGGTAAGGCTGAAGGACTTCTGTTTTCCATTTTTGTGTCCCCATTGGTCTCTCGGATAGGAAAGGCACCTTCTATTCTTTCCCCATTTCCTCTAATGCTTATGTCTTCAGCCATGGTCTCAAGAGGAAGGTTTCTTGCTCTTTTTCTATTATAGGATCTTCGTATATCTCTAGAGGTTCACCTACAGGTTCTTTTGGATCACTGCCACCAAAGAAGAGAGAAGGGTGACTTAGTGATGTGGTGGGGGTGTTGGGTAGGAATTTTCCTGAATTGTCTCTGTTCCTACGAGGCATGAAAGGAAATCTTTTTTTGGGTGATTTTTGTTTTTTTTTGCTTGTACCTACAAAACTAAAATGGAATGAACAACAAATTGCAACTAACTGAAATGGACTTGCTGAAATGAAATTTCAGAATGGAAATGAAAGTAGGAAATGCCTAATCTACGCTTGCTGAAATGAAATTGCATAATTGAAATGAAAGTAGGAAATGCCTAATCTACACTTGTTGAATGAAATTGAAGAATTGAAATGAAAGCAGGAAATGTCTAATCTACTTTTTCATAATTGAAATCACAGAATTGAAATTGTAGAACTAAAATGAAACAACTACTCTACTTTTGCTGAAATAAACTACTTAGCAGAATGTTTGCAGTAGAAAATAGAAGAAAATCGGTAATCACAAAATACTCTGATGCTTCACTGACAATGGTGCCAAAAATAATGGTGAGCTCCAGTATTGCAACAATCATGCTGCAACTCCTAGGGCTTCCTTCTTTACTTTATCAACCCGGTAGTTCGTAACAAACTTGGAAGCGACAGTGTTGTATGCACAAGTACTAGCTCTTATTGCAAGTTGTCACTTGATCACCTGGTGCAAGTTCGCTAGGAGCTTAAGCCATCTTCTATGAGTTCTAAGAAGAAGATTTTACTATGATGGAAGAAAGATAACTCTACATGGGCTATTCTACTTGCAGAAAGAGTAGAAAGGCTGAAATGAAATGCAAACCCTAGCAAACTGTAGCAAACCCTAGTTTACCCACTAACCCTATTTTTGCAAGAAAAGAGATGGAAAATAATGAAGTGAATGTCATTGACTAATGAAAAGGTAAATTTCATTTATTGAAGCTACTTCTGAAGAGAAATGAGAAGAAATCATCTTTTTGTACTTTTGAGTATTTTTATATGGAATTATTATGCTTGTGATTTGACTGGTTGTGATTATGCAGAGGTTTGGTGGCAAAGAAAGATGGAGTTGGCTTTTGTAGAAGGTGAGGGAGGTGTGGAGAGGTCCTAAGAAGCCCATATTACCCTTCTAAAGACTTCCATTGTGATCAGACTTTGAAAAATCACTCACAAGAAATTCTACAAGAGGTTGTAAGGGATCTACAGGAGGTTCTATAGGAGGATCTACAGGAGGAGTCCAAAAGTGGTTTTTGAAGGTTTGAAGGTGGAAAAATGATGGGAAAGGGGAAATGAAGGCTCGATGAAGGTTTTTATGGGTCTAGAACGTGTCAAGGAAGACCAAGGACAAAGGAGATGGTTGGATTTGTTCAAATGGCAAGAAAACAACTTTTTAAAGAAACATAGAAATTAGGGAAGATTGGCAAAATGTTGTGAATGAGTTTGGAAATCTAGGAGAAGTGAGCTTCTGCTGGATATTTTAAGGAGGGATGGTGAGCTGAGATGTCCTGCAAGAGATCTACGCATTTACTTATCAAAACTTGACCAAAGAAAGGACTAGAATCAGAGCTTTGTCTAGTTGACCTAATTTCTGACCTACAAAAAGAACAATGCTAAATAGTACCTTATGAGTAGAAAAGAATGAAAAATAAATATGGAAAAAGAATAGGAAATGATCTAAGAAATTGAATCTGAACCAATATCAACTTTTTCAAATCAAGTCATCACACTAGCAGTTGCATGGAAGATCAAAAAACTATGTTTTTGGTGGCAGCAATAGTGCCTTGACCTCAAATCATAGTCCCAAGAAGGGAGAAAGGAGATCAAGGTCTATTGTGTCCCTTTTGGATCTTATTTTGTCACTGTAGAAACTTACATATGAAACTTGAAAAAAAACAACTATTCTAACCATCAAAAGCAACCTAATCTAACAAAGCAAAGTGAATCTATGCAACAGAAATTAACTCATGAATGGAAGAAAGAAAACATATAAATACAGAAAGGAGGTGCTGGGTAGCTTGGGTTGGGCCCTAACCCAAGAGCTTCAACCCTTTGAAAGAGATCAGGGCTGGCTCAAATACTGTTTCATCTTCATTTATCAAAAAATGGCAACTACATCACATAAACTGTTTTCAAAAGGAACTCGAAAATAAGTTGACCAATGTGCTGCATAAAAGTGCAAGAATCTACTAAGAACTAACTAAACTACTAAGGCTCAAAGCCTTCTTCTTTAAACAAATGGGGACTCTCAACAGTCCTCCTAAAATCAAGGAACTCGGATTCCTAGAACTAAAGATAACAGCAGTCCTAGCTGACTCGCTTGGTTGCCCCTTGGAATCATCAATGTGGGCCTTTGTGCTCTGAGTTGTTGAGGAAGGATTTCAGGAACGGGGTCATTATTGAAGGAGACACCCCCCTACAAGTCCTCTTCCATGTTTTCCTCGATTCTGGCTACATTTGTTCATTAATTCCTTGTCTTTGTCCAAAACTGTCCAAAAAATCTGGATAAAACACACATTAGATTACATGGAAAAATGACTAACCCAATTCACTCTATTAGCATAAATATATTCAAAAACATGCAATGAAATAATGAGAATTGTGGATTAAGTTAAAATAAGAGGCAGAATGAGCCCATATAGTTACCTATTTCTAGGGCTCATCATACTCCTATTAATTTTACACTTAGTAAACAACTTTGGTCAAAAGATGTGTGTAAGGAATCAACTTGATGATACAAAGATGTCAATGGAAGAACTTGTCGCCTTCTACTTCATGAATATAACTCACGTAAGAGATCAGCTCCAAATAATTTGTGAAGTCATTTTCAAATTTGCATTGATCACTAAAACAATGGTCTACTATACTTATGGGACGCATTTCCCGTTGGCATCTATGATAGAAAGGATACTCCAATCTTTGAAGAATTGTGCACCTCTTTCACCCTAGAGGAATCTAAGCTTATTGATAAAGGAAAAATCGAAATTTTCGATGAAAAATAATTTTAATCTTTTGCTCTGAGATCTAGAAGGATAATGAAAGGAAGAAGTTTGGCTCTCAAAATAAAAATCCACCCAGAAGACCCAATTCACAAGGAAATATAAACTTGTCAAAAGTCAAATTTTTTGGATGACATAAATTTGGACATTATATAAATAATTTTCTTGAAACATCAAATCATAAGAAGAGGAATGGAAATGTTGATGATGAGCATACTCATCAGAAGAAATCAAAGAATGATACTACAAAAGCTTTATTAGGTAATGATAAGGAATTATTTTACTATATATTTTACATGTTGGCTAGGAGCAAGAGGGAGATAAAAGTTTCTCTCACATAAAAAGTGAATTCATAACTCTTATGCTATGAGCCCTTCTTAGAACTAATTTGTAAACCTTATAAATCTATAAATCTTGATAATCCCTAAGATTTGTCTATAAAACACTAGAACTAGACCTAGATCAATGTTTATACTGAAAGAAGTAATCTTAGCTTGTAAAAGGAAGGAGTGACATCATAAGAACTAATTGCAAGAAGGATTGTATCAAGAGGGAGTTGCCATTTTTATCAAAAGATAAGTATTTTTATATCTTTATTCTTTGATTATTTCTTTTACTAGCAGTTAGTAACTTGTCTTTGTTTCCTTTGCATGCTTATAATTGTTCTTCCATAGCTTCCTAGTACAAATTGTCAGTACATGTTGAAGGTTGTCAATGTTATGGGAGGAGATGGAAGAAATGGAAGAAACCAAGCAAATCATGTGACAAGATGAATTTCCCATAATCATGGTTTATGTTGAGAGATATTGTATTAGATGAAATCTAAGCTTAGAGGGAGAATACATATCAAAAAAGATTGAAGTATTCCCTTGATCTATGCCAAAAATAAGTCAATGATGAATTTCAGGTCAAGTACGAATAGATGACAAGAAGCACAAAGAAAATGATTATATGAGTAAGAGGGAGAAGATTATGAAGTAATGTACACTTATGTTAAATTTTATTTCTATAATTTTTTTGGATGGAAATATTTTCTTCCTCGACGAAACAAGAAGTGTACATATGAGCTATCTCAAGCTTGCAATGTATAGGAAGAAGTCTTATACTTGGAAACATATGGAAGAAGGCTTTGTATAGGATCATCATATTTCATAAACTTAGATTGCTGAATGAAGATTGATTCTATATGATTTGTTTACTGAAAAATAAAAGTAAAGAAATCATGTGTCAGAAGGAATAAAATTGACCAAAAGAGTTTATTTAGAGGCAATATTCAAGACTTTCTCAGGAAACTTGTTTTTAACTTCAGAGGGAGTTGAATTCTGAGTTCGAGTTGATGGACCATCATTGATAGATTAAAACTATAGGAAAACAGTGGTAGAGTGAGTAGCCTAATTTACCACTACAAGATATGTCTCAGTTTAAGATGGAACACTCAATTAGAGTGACTAGAAAGCATCTGTGATCTAGTGAACGGAGTAGATCATTTTATGATTTAGCCAATATATGTTGCTCAACATGTGTTGGAGTACCAACATGTGTTGGAGTACCAACATGGTACAATTGGTTATGGAAAATTCGGTCATGATTTGAGATTTGTCTCGGAAAATGAAGTACAACTATAGATTCATATTAGATTAGGAGTGTGTTGATGGTTTAAATTGATTACATCAACATTTGGGAATCCACTCGGTCAGAGCTCCAAGTCAGACTCTTTTCTATTGAAGTTAGTGGCTCCGACTAGTAATTTGGGTCAAGTTACCCATGAAAAGTAAGTTTGTATGAGGTTCGAATGGATAGTGATGATAGATGATAAAATGACAAATAAAATGATAAAATAACTTAAAATAATATAATATATTTACTTTACCCAACTATATCAAATCATATGTGCTGGAAATATCACATGGTTTCATGACAATAAATATCCTCACTAATTAATGTTGTTAAAATCAATTAAATATTTAAATTGATTAAACAGTTGATCAAAATAATTATAAGTTCATCACATATGAAATAAAAGTGATTTTGTTATTCCACGTATTTTATGTAGTTTGATTCACATGCATCAAAATATATAATGCTATAATTAATAAAAGCATAGAGATGAACAATATATAAACATTTGAAACTATTCCTTTAAAAATAGAATGCATACAGAGAAGATAAAAGTATCCATACTATTTTCAAACTATGCATAATGGAATTGAAATTGGTTCAGATTATATTAAAGTAAAATTTGAGTACAAAAGAACAACAAAATATTTGTTTTTTTCTCCAAAATTCAAAACCCCTTGCAATGAGTTCGCGAGGGAGATTAATAGTTTCTTCACAATAAAGAGTGAAACTTCTCTCCCTAAAATGTTTCACATAAAGCATAAAAAAATAACATAAAATGTAAATGGTTGTAACAACTCTTAGTTGGTTGAAGATGAGACAATAGTTTGTTGCCATATCCTTTGAATATCTAGAAGTGCTTCCAGCTCTGGAGGGGAACAAGGCTTGATGTGCACCTGGTAGATGAAGATAGATGATCTCAAAGGTGGAAACATTTGGTTGGAGGTATTAGTGAGTGCCTTTAGAACCAACCAATGACTATGAGGCCTGACCAAAAATTTTCAATTAAGTTGAAGGTTAACTTTAGTTAATTGGTCAATTCTCGTAACAAACATTGTGCTCTGTTCAGGCAAGTCTTTGAGCAATCTCTGTACATATGGAAAAAGAATATTTTGGGCAATTGGGAATTATATTTTATGGATGCTATAGATATGGATGGCTTTTATGAAGAGATTTCTATAATCAAAACATGTTTAGAAGAAAAGAATGTGATCATTGATACTTTGCAATTCCAACTTGATGAAAAAGAAAAATCTCTTGAGAAGTTAGAATGTGAAATTGTTGGCCTTAGAAAAGAAATTGAGAAAACAAAGGCTCTTAATCTTAAATTTGTTAAGGGATCTAAAACACTGGATGAGATTATCAATGTACAATGTTCTCTGCTAATCAAGACAGGTCTTGGGTATAATGGAGAAGAATCTCAAGCATCCACCTCAAAGAGTTATCTCAATGCAGCAAGGAGGAATGAGCAAAAGCCCAATGGAGATCACCAGGTAAAACAAGGATGAATTACATCAAGGATCAACAAAGACTACCAGGTAAATCAGGGGCAATCCGCCTTAAGGATGAACAAAAGCTACAACCAGCCATAGGTAAAATCTTCTCCATTTACCTCAAGAATGGATGTCAATAGAAACTACAATCATTTGGCAGGTATATTTGATAATCACAGAAGTTTCTTCAATGGCCAATGCTTCTCTTGCCATAAATTTGGTCACAAAGCAGCTCAATGTGTTGCTTATAAAACAATCATGACTAGAGAAGCTCAAAAACAAAGGAGTATGACTGGGATCACGAAAAGGACCTATAACAACTTTTCGGCCCTTGAAAATGAAATTGAATGCTCTATTTGTAACAACTTTGGTCATGAAGATTCTGAATGCAGGAGAAGGTTTTGGCAGACAAAGGAACAAGCCCCAAGTACCAAAACATGGAGAATAAAGAAACTACAACTAGAAAGATGTGGGATAGCTTTTTATGTAGAAGGACATGAAAATCAATGGTACATCGACAATGGATGTTCAAAGAATATGACAGGTGATAAAGAAAAGCTTGAATCATATAGTGTTTTAGAAAAGGGAAAGAAAGTTTCTTTCGGAAATGATACCCTTGCAGTCATAAAAGGAAAAGGCACTGCTCAATTGAAAGAAAAGGTCAAAGCTGGAAATGTTTTGTATGTTGATGGCTTGAAGCATAATCTTCTGAGTGTTAGTCAGATGTGCGGTCAAGGAACCAAGGTAATATTTCGATCAAATGGATGTAGTGTTTGTGATCTTGATACGAGAAAAAAAGTGATCAAAGGCAGAAGAACTCCAAATAACTTATACATATTTGAAGAAGGATAACAACAATGCTATTTGAGCAAGGATGATGAACACTAGTTATGGCACTGGAGGTTGGGGAATCTAAGATTTTCACAAATAAGGAAAGCATGCAAATACTAGGTAGTTCGTGGTCTTCCAAATATCAAAATTCCAGACAACACCATACGCAAATCATGTCAGTTTGGTAAGAAAACCAGAACCAACTTCCCTGAGAAGGAAGGATCAGGTAGTAGGCCTCTTGAACTAGTCCATACAGATGTATGTGGTCCATTTATGACAAGGTCACCTCTGGGAGAAGAATACTTTATATTATTCATTGACAACTTCTCCAGGATGGTTTGGTTGGGACTAATGAAACACAAGGACAAAGCATTCGAAAAATTCAAATCTTTCAAAGCCTTGGCTGAAAATGAATCAGATCACAAAATTAAGTGCCTCAGGTCTGATAGAGGTGGGGAGTTTACCTCAAATGAATTTTTCAATTTTTGTGAAGAACATGGAATTAGAAGGGAATTCTCTACAGCTAGGACTCCTCAACAAAATGGAGTGGTGGAAAGGATGAATAGAATGGTTCAACAAATGGCTTGTGTTATGCTTGATGAGTCTGGAACTCCCGTGACCTTCTTGGGTGAAGCTGCATTTGCTACGGTTGTTATTCTCAACAAAACAAATGTCCAAGTGAACAACACTCAAACTCCTCATGAGCTCTGGTATGGTGAGACTCCTTCGGCAAAGCATTTCAAAATTTTTGGAGGCAAATGCTATATTAAGAATAATGACGAACAACTTGGAAAACTTGAACCTAGAGCAGATGAAGGCATTCTCCTAGGTTATCCTCCCCACAGCAAAGCATATTAGTGTTACAATAAAAGACTTGGAAGAATTGTTGACAGCATTGATGCAGTGATTGATTAAAAAGGAAACATTCCTAGGAAAGTAAATTATGAAAATATCGAAGAGGATGAAGACTACCCTTCAAATTAGACTGAAGATGAAGAAGAACCTCAAGAGGCACCAGAGGAACAGACAAGGATAGAAGAGAAGACTCCATCCAGGTATGTTCAAAAGAATCATCCAGAATCTCAAATATTGGGGCAAAAGGAGGTAGGTGTACAAACAAGAAGAACAATTGCAGAAGCTTCAAGCTATTTGGCATTACTCTCCTCCACTGAACCACAAAATGTAAGAGGGGCATGCAAAGATGAATGTTGGGCCAAGGAAATGGATGAAGAACTTGAGCAGATCAAAAAGAACAACACTTGGGAGTTGGTTCCTAGAACAAAAGATATGAATGTCATAGGGACAAAATGGGTCTTCAAAAATAAGTTAAATGAAAATGGGGAAGTAATTAGAAACAAGGCCAGACTTGTTTGTAAAGGGTATGCTCAACAAGAAGGAATAGACTTTGAAGAAACTTTTTCTCCTGTTGCAAGACTTGAGGCCATCCGAATGTTTCTTTCCCTCTCAAGCTTTCAAAAGTTCAAAGTATTTCAAATGGACGTGAAATCAGCCTTTTCAAATGGAGACTTAGAAGAAGAAGTATACATTGAGCAGCCAGATGGTTTCATTCTGGGAATGATCCAAATCTTGTATGTAGACTGAAAAAGGCTCTTTATGGTCTTAAACAAGCTCTAAGAGGGCTTGGTACTACCGTTTGGACAAATATCTTCATCAACAAGGTTTTCCAAAAGGATCAACAGATAACAATCTTTATATAAAAATTGAAAATAACAAATTGCTAATACTTGTTGTGTATGTAGATGATATTATCTTTGGCAACAATGAAGAAGCTATGAGTCAAAGCTTTGCCTTGGTGATGCAGAAAGAATTCAAAATGTATTTGCTTGGAGAACTGACATATTTTCTTGGTTTACAAATCCAACAAAATGAAGATGGTATCTTTTTGTCTCAAACGAAGTATCTCAAGCAGATCTTGAAGAAATATGGCATGGAAGATGCAAAACCAGTATGTAACCCCATGGTTACAGGATGCAGCCTCAGTGCAAATGATGAATCCACAATAGTGCATCAGCCAACCTATCGATCTATGATTGGAAGTCTACTTTATTTGACAGGTACCCAACCAGAAATCATGCATGCAGTAGGAATAGTTGGAAGATTTCAGGCAAACCCAAAGGAAACTCATCTTCTGGTAGTAAAGAGAATTTTCAAGTACCTTGAAGGAACTCAAAACTATGGCTTATGGTATCCTACAAATACAGATCTCACTCTTCATGCTTATACAGATGCAGATTGGGCTGGAAGCATGGATGACAGAAAAAACATAAGTGGTGGTGCATTCTTTATGGGTTCCAGATTAGTATCTTGGTTCAGCAAGAAATAGAGTTCGGTTGCTTTATCTACAGCTGAAGCGAAATATGTGGCTGCTGCATCTTGCTACACTCAACTTCTTTGGATGACGCAGGCCTTGCAGGATTTTCAAATCACTTGTACACCACCTATCTCCATCTTATGTGATAATAAAAGTGCAATCAGCATTTCTAAGAACCCAGTCGTGCATTCAAAAACCAAGCACATACCGATCAAGTATCACTTTCTCCGGGAACAAGTGTTGGAACAAAAGGTCAAATTGGAGTATGTTCCTTCTAAGGAACAAGTTGCTGATATTCTCACCAAACCATTGTCCAGGGAAACGTTTGAATACCTCAGGAAAAAGCTGGGGGTAGTTGATGCATCATCTTGTTGTTGAATCTCATCTATTTTAGAGACTTTTGGTTGTACGTGAGTTTCATATGGGGTATACGCGTACATTTACTGGTTCATGGATTGGTCAAAGATAGATTGGCACATGTTTAGGGGGAGCATATATAATGCATTGTTGGCATTATAGTAGAAGATTTTGGAGAAGAATGTTAAGAAGAAGAACATGGATGCTGATCTGAATATTGCTACTAATATGTCTCTATCTCTTTCACGGTCATTTATGGTGTATGGTGGATTATGGTTCTTCTTGAAGATTTTTTTTTCTTTTGCAGATCTGGTCTATTGTCAGGGGGAGCATGATTAGCATAGCAAAGACTTAAGCATGTTCTTAGGGGGAGCATAACCCTTTGCCCTTGATGTCAAAGGGGGAGAATGATGTTGAGGATCTTGAGGTTTCCGTCAAGTCTAAAGGGGGAGATCGTTGGCATTATGACTATGGTTTGGCTCTATGGCACAGATGTTGTACTTGATGGCAACTCACTCAAGTGGCAGATATCTTTTCAGGCTCTCAAAATCATAAAAGATGAGATACCCGCAGGTGATCCTAAGAGAAGCTGCGGACCCGCAAGTACACCGACCAAGAAGTGTAGACATACCCGCAGGTGCTTCATTCAGAAGGTGCGGACCCTAGTTCACTCACTCCAATGCAATGAAGTGTGCACACTGCTATCACTCAGGTTGTCCCTAAGCTCCTGAAGGGATACGACCGAGGTAACCACAAACCAATCTTTGTATTGCAAGTTCTAGCCCACCTGCAATCAGAGAGGGCTCTCTCTTAATGATTTAGCTTTGTTGATGATGTTTTTAGGCTAGTTATTGGGTTCAAGGGGTTTTGTTTGTATTTGGGTGGAAGATGGATGGAGGGAGGATATTTTCAAGTGGAGAGGCAATGTATAGAGTGAAAAGTTTCAAACCATTAGGCATGGAGTCATGGAGTATGACTGTTGGTGTGTTTTCTTGGTCATAGGAGAAATGAGGAGCAAGGTGGTTGTTCGTGAAATAATGTCCAAGCTGAATGGAGATGGATTGAGGGCTAAGGAATGAGAGGCAACAAAGAATCTCTCAATCCATTTAGCAGAGGGAAGATGAAAGAGCCATACTAAGGAGCAGCTAAGAATTCCTAAATAACAGTCATTCATAAGTGAATTAGAGCAAATATGAGCCACGAGGAATTCATATTTATGCCTAAATCAAGAGGAAAACATTAAGAAGGCACAAAAACTGAGCAAAGAGTGCAACAAAGAAAATTCTAAACCAGACTTTCGTTCCGTGACTTGAGCATATGTGAAATTGAAATAACAGAGATGAGGAGAACTTATTGTTTTACAAAACAGCACAAGAATTCCATGGTTCACTCTTCAAAAACCATTAGCAATGCATCAGACAGTCCATTCTCCAAGCTTTCAACAATCTTTGATTATAGAAATCATCAGGTATACAATGTGAGTCTCTCTTGGAGCAAATCAAACAACCAACTAACCAAAAATATTCCAAACAACAATACATCTACCTCAGTCATATATATAGGAGTTCTTTTACAAAATAATATCCCATAGGGAAATATCTGGACTTAACTATGTCCATCTACTCTGACATAATCAATAACCATTATGAGGAAAAAACACACAACAATAACTGAGAAAGTAAATGTGTTTTATTGGCCGCTGTAGGTGTCCTGTTTGTCGTTGACTCTTGGACTGAGAAATTCGGTTGATGACCGTTGTGCTAATGCATCATCCTGTAATGTTGTCGTGTGTCACCTGGTCCGTGCCTTTGAATAATTTTTCCGCGCATTTCACCCACTGTCACTTTTGAACTGCTGACAGCCAAGTCATATAATAAAATTTTCTTATACAGGCAAGAATACGAAGCGAATCGGAACTACTTTATAATCTGAAGCAAGCTTTGCCACTAATCTTCTGGTGGTAACTGATGCTTTCTTAATTTGAATAATGTTTCATCAGCTTCAGTATATGTATAATAAGTCGGCCATACTGGAAAGAGATGTTTTATTTCATGTTCAATGTAAAATAGATCTTCCAGTTTATTATATAAACTCTGCCCTGTGGGAGGGATTACTTCTTCTGTGTTGCTTGATGATGCAGTGATCTGATTTTGTATGTAAGTATGTAGCCTGTATGCATACTGCTCCTGCTTTAACAGCTTTCCGATGCTAGTGACCAGGCTGGGTAAACCTCTGCTATGTAGATCTCCCATACGTTGTCTAAAGGCCTGTACCTCTGTTTGCATCTCTTGGCACTTTCTTTCTATGGTTTGGACAAAATTCCTCATGGTTAGCACCTTCTTGACTCTTACAATAGTCTTTGTTCTGTTCTGAATGTTTAATGCTATCAACTGGTCACTAGTACTAGTATTTAAAAAGTGAATCAATTTATTAGCCAACTCAGGCTTGTCTGCCAATAATGCCCTGGCTTTTTGAGTCTCATACTGAGCTACCGCCATCAAATCTATTTGATCAAAAATGGTTTGAATCATTGTCCATTGATCAACAAGAGCTTTGCCAATGTTATCCCACAAAATTGTTTTGATTTCAGTCAAGGTTCTCTGGAGAGTGAGGTCTTTCTCCAAGGCCTTTATCTTATTTTCTAGGGCCTTTACTTCCCTGGTTTTCTCAGAAACTATGATCTTTGATTTATCATAGCTGGCCTCAATCTTAGCTATCTTTTCTTTAGTTTCCTTCATTTCTGTCATTTGTAATTCGAGGGACTTAATCTCTTTCATCATGGCCTCCATGCCCAAACTGGCCTCTTGTGCTGCTGCTGCTGTGGTTACTGATGTGGTTGCTGCTGAAGTCGATGCTGGTGGAGGTGCTGTTGTAGTAACTACTGGAGGAGGAATCGAGATCGTTGGAATTAATAGAGGAGGCCGTGAGACCAATTCAGGCTGTTTTCCTTGTAAAGCTTCTTCTAGTGCTTTCTCCGTGTCCAGTATTCTCTAATTCATTTTCATAAGCAAGGTGTACACATCCTCCATTTCTTTCTGCTCTGCTACTTCTGTAGTCTGAGGATGTAGAGTTGGCAACAATTTCATTTGTTTTCTCAGGGCTGCTATATCCTCTTCCTTTTTCCTGATCAAGGCTTGTGTTCCTTTGGGGTCTTTGGGGTCATGTCCCATCTCTATTATGATTTCCTCCAAGGATTTTATCCTATTATCTTTGGCCAATGATGAGGCTTTTTCCAGCTCTAACTGGGCAGAAGTATTGTATAAGGAATTTTTCAATCTATGGGCCAATAAAGCATTATCTGCCAGTGTAGAATAAACCATTTCTCCTGTCTGCTTATGCAGCTCAATCTGGTCTATTGGATGTATGTCCTTGGGAAGGACTTCCAGATTAGTTCTAATGTAGTCTGCAGATGATTGTGGTTGCTACACAATGGGTTTGAAGTGACTTAAAGTCATTTTCCCTGTTTCTATGTCATAGGCTGCCATCAGCCTCTGTTGATTTGTTGGGGCCATCCTTAGCAGTAGATTATATAGCTGGAACCTTACTGCTTCATTCATAGCTTTGATTTCAGTGAATGCCTTTTTAATGTCTGAGCCCTTTTGTGCCTACTATTTGGACGATGAAACCTCCCCACCTAGTTTTCTGTCATGCTCCTGCTGGAAGGAGCTGGCCGATGTATCCAAAATAGGAGGGATCTACTGCCTCGAAGTCCCCTCACCTCTTAAGTTTCCAAGAGTTTCCTCTATGATCTCTTCTTCGGCATAGTGGTTTAACCTTTGCCTTTTCTCCCCTTGCTGGTCAGTTGAGGTACCTGTAGGTGTATTCTCTGCTTGGTCCCTCTTCTTACCTCTTTCCTCATGTTGAGGAGTTGGCAGCATAGGAATTTTAGGTGCTTTTGTTTGCGTTGAGGGACTTTGTTCTTGGCCTTTCTCCAAATTCGGAGAAGGCTGCTCCTACATTGTACTGCTCCTCCATTGTACTTTGTTCCTCAGAATGCTCAATTTATTTCTCCTTTTCTATTGATGATATGGCTTCCTTAGGTGGCTACGGTGAAGTAGCAGTTGATGTGCTTGCTCCCACTAGTTGTGGTTGTATGAAGGTGACCTGTGCAACATATTCCAGGTCAATTATTTTCTCAACTTCTTTCATGTCTTTGTGTAATTTTTCTTCTTCAGAAATTTGTTCATCATCTAAAGAACCTTCTACCCATTCTGATAAATTAGCATGTTTCTCAATGTGAGGGATTGGTCGGTGCACATACCCTGAAAGGTTGTGTTTGATTCTCCTAAAGCTTATGAAGTATTTGGGATCATATGGTGCCTAGTAGAAGCTTTGTTTTAACAAAATTTCCTCTCTCAACATCTTATCTACATCCTTCCAGGCTTCTTCCCTTTTGTTGAAAACAAAGGGACCCAGTTGATGTCTGATTTTCAACTGTGCCTTCTTGTTTTTGCCATGGAAGTGAACTAGGTCTGCATGACTGAACTGTCTGAAGTATTCCAAGGCAAAAAGCCTCATGGGAACATACCTTGGCAGCTTATAAGGGGACAACTCACTCCCATAAATTCTGATTACTGTATGGTTTTGGTAAAAGTACCAATCCCCAATGTTGTACTCTTTGGAAAGATGCAAAATTCTTTGCATTTCAGCAGTAAGTCTGGGAGGAGGAGTCTCCATTAACAAACAAGTAGCTAGGTAGATAAAGAGGTCAATAAATTCACAATATGTATAGGGAGAACAATGGACTCTATGAAAAACTGAAGTCCAAAAGATTACAGATCTCCTCTCTCCTCTTGAGTCAAGTTTCATGAGAGGGAATTTGAAACTATCAGGGTGATAGTAAAGCAGCAGATGATAAATGTAGGAGGTGTAATTGAGAACTCTTTCTCTGTCCATCATCATGAATTGCTCATGTATTTTGTTGGCTACGAATGTGGCATAGTCATACATGATAGCAGGGGGCTGCCCTGGGGTAAATATTGCTAATAGCTGGAACACTGTCTCATCTACAAACTCTCCTGTCCTGCATCCTAAGATGTAGGAAATCATATCCACCATGAGCCTACCTATTTCATTAAATGAAACCTGATGATACGGTGGAGGATTATCACTCTGATATTTTGGCATCACGAATAGTTGATTAAATCTTAATATCTCTGCCCTAGAAATCCTTATACTACTGTCAATCAGATGTTTCAGGGTGAGAGGAACCAAAGACTGAGGAGGCTCATAATTCAAAATTTGATTGATGGATTGAGGAGTAATATAAAACAACACAGACCCATCTGGGCTGAGGATTTCTCTCAGAGTGGGTTCATATCGTGCATGATGGAGGTGGATGAAATCAGACAGCACATTGACTTGTGGGAGATAGTAGGTAGGCATACTGGATTGCCAAATTCCTAGGGGATCAGTGTTATTGCTGTAACTGTTTTTGAATTGGCAGACAGTTTGAAGGTGAGAATTAAGGCCCCTCATGTCCTGGATCTAGAAGTCTCTGTCTGCTAGAGGTAGCCGCTCTAAGTTCATGTGTGGGGCATTCAGAGGAGCAATGTTCAGGGCAACTGGGGTCTCCATATCCTGTATTATTTTGATTGACTGGAATAAAGGCGGAACAACAACAGGAGGCAGAGTTTCAGGCTCTAAGGCCACTATGACAGGTACAATCACTGATTTTTTATTTCAAATGGACCTTACGGTACAAAGTTCATGGTAAGCAAAAAGTGGCAGCTCTCTAGCTGGGTGCTTTTATAGGAATGGGTCGAAATTAGAGATTCTGTGGACACTCAACACCATGCTGGGAGGATGGAGTCTAAGTTTCACCTAAGGGGCACAAGCTTACATGTGGGAAGGGAAATTAAGGATTCCTTTTTAGGAAAAGCAGTTAGAAGCAGTGAGAAATAGGATACTGGGGTGGCTTGACTTAATGACTCAGAGATTTCAGTAGTTCATGGGCGAATATGAATGAACAGAGTGGAGAAATAACCCTTTTGCAGAGGAAATAAGCTCAGATTGTAAGTTTGTAGAGAACGACCAGCTCAAATGATAAGTGCAGGATAATGAGCGATTGGTGGGAGTACCCTTGGAAGCCAAATGCGGGTTATTTCGGAATTTTAAACAGAGAAGTATGAAAAACAGGGTTTCGGGTATAAAATCGGGTAAATACCTGTTATGAGGATGCCAAAGGCACTTGACAGTTGGAAATTGAGCTTCTAAGACAAACCACGGTGTTGAATTTGCAGGTTGAATGGCTTCCGAAGTTCCGGGAGTGCAAAATAATGGAAAAACGCATGCACGTTGTTTTTACAGCGAAAACAGAAATAAACTAAAAATAGTTCTTTTCACGACTTTTAACCCATCTTTTCATAATTTTGGTGCTTTCCCAGGATGATGTCATCATGACATATCTTTTTTCGGGTAGCGGGTATGGAACATGACGTGGCAGCTGACATGGCAGTAGACACGGGGGCAGGGTGATGACGTCAGCAGGTGACATGGCACACGTACAACACAGTGGCAGGCGACGTGGCGGCAACGTCATGCGGTCATGTCAGCAAGCGGGGAGGGCGGTAAGCGGTTTGTGTCAGACCACTTTTGGTACGGAAGCGGTGTGTGTCAGGGGTGGCCCGATGCAATAGAAGGGCGACAGCTGTCCCGGTGTACGACGGTGAAACCGTCGACCATCGGGTGCTATCGTCCTGCTATGAAGGGGTGCCCGATATTCATGTCGACCGTTAGATCTATGAAAGCCGATCCAACGATGGACAGGAGAGCGAAATGATCAAAGTTTAGTGGACTATCGTGTGAGTTAAATGACAATTTTTTCACGGCTGCGGGTGGGTTTTAGACATTAGGTTGAGGTTTAATAAGTTCGGGTTTCGGCTATTTATAAATCGAATATTAATAAACCCCAAAAATGGAATGCGGGGGGGGGGGGGGGGGTTAATATGGTTATTTATTTAACCAGGAGTTAAATAAATCCCAAATGAACGCAGATGGGTTAACAATGGGTCCCAAGTGGACCTAATGTTTCCCGACTTTAATTTATTTGGTTATAATTTCCAAGGGGTGGGATATTTAGTATTTGTTGGGGTTTTTTATATAGTCTCTTTTTAGAGTAGGGGTAGGGAAACATGATTTAGGGAGCTCTATAATAGGATTAGATGTTAATATGAGTACTGAGGAATGACAATGGATGTGTGCATGCTAAGTTTACAAAGTAGAAACTCAAGCATAGGGAAATGAACAGATTGTGCAAAGATTAATTTTTACACAAGAAATGTGGCTTCTTTTCACTAAGTCAACTCAGCTGTCAACCTGGCTTTAATAAGAATGGAGTGAAGCTGGATTGCATGGGCAGATCCCAAGGTCCTTAAGGGGATGTTAGTTAATGATTTTTGGGGAAATGAAAGTGGAATTAGTCATGTTTCCTTGTTGTACTGCCAATCAATTGCCATGGTGCCGCTCCACACATGAGATGAGCCTTTTTTAATAGAAACCCCAGTGATTACGAGCTGGCTTCTGCAACCTTAGACTGCCTACCCAACCTAATACACCTAACATTTTTTCTTCCTTTGGATTGGGTGCACTTGAACTAGCAGACCCTGATTGTCCTCTTTATTTTTTGACCATCTTCCTATCTGAATGTACCCATATGTCTTCCAAGGGCCCAGATTAAGCAGTTGCGCTCCTTAAATTATGTCTCTACCAGGTCATCTGTCCACCTTGAGCTTTTTGGATGGGAATCATTCTCTATTCTACCACAATCAATTTAAACATGGCATGGTCCAGATTGAACTGTTGGGCCATCCATTGAATATAATAAGCAGCTGTGTCTCCTCATGGTGAATTTGCAATAATAAAATAACATTGGTACTTCGGCTAGCACACTCTTATGGACGCCTTTTCAACCTCTGTAGCAAATATGGAACATTGCAGCATGCAAAGTATAACATATTTGGCATGTAGAAATGTTGATCATGAAGGATGAATAACCTGCTGCAGTAGGAGGCTAACACACATGTGGGAATTCTTATGTTTTTCCCTTGGTATTTAGCTCTACGTTCATGATCCTATGGTTTTGGTCCATGGTATAGGATCTAATTTATTGAACCTTGGTTTGGATCCCTTGTATTGGTTTTCAATGGTTTTGTCCCATGGTTTGAATAAGGATTGCCTATAAAAAGGAAAGGAGATCTCTTGGCTAGACACAAGTGAAATTTGAATATCTTAAGATCTGAAATTTTGGGTAATTAGTTTAAAAAGCTAAATCTATATCAAGGTGAAATCTGAAAATTGTAAGGCAGATCTATTGGTAGGTCGTGATCCCTTTGGCGCATGATCAGATCTGTGGATCTGACAGTCTGTGGCACATTGGAGGACAGAGAATTTGGCTCTATACAGAGGTCCGCAGGCGATCCAAAGTGCAGGTGCGGAGGAACGCAGCGCAGCAGAAGGCGCAGGTGCGGAGGAACGCAGTGCAACAGAAGATGCAGGTATGGAGGAACGCAGCGCAGTAGAAGGCACAGGTGCAGAGGAACGCAATGCAACATAAGGCGCAGGTGTGGAGGAAAGCAGAGCAGCAGAAGGTGTAGGTGTGGAGGTGCGCAATTGAATCAGCGGAGCAGGTGCGGAGCTGCACAGTCCCTTCACAGCGGAAGTGCAGATATTCGTAGGATTTCTTCGGTGAAGTTGCGGACCTTTTCTTGAAGTATATTTTAGTTGTATTTTACCTATTAAATTGGTGGCTAGTTACTAGTGATATTTTCTGGTTGCTGCATCTTGAGAAGTTAATTATTTAAAGGAGATTGGGTGATGCACATGTACTTGATGTTTTGGATCCAGTTTGAAAATTTATGAAATGTGGTCCCTGAAAGAAAGATAAGGTAGCAGCCTTCTGTAGGTCAGCACCTACGTACTAGTATCTTAGCTAGTACAAGAGCTAAGGGGGTTGTAGCTCCCTTCCAAGAGAAGCTGGAAAACGTGAGAGGGTTGTAGCTCTCTGCAGGTTGCAGCCTGCGTACTGGAAAAGGACTGCACTAGTACAAAATCATTGTAAAAGAAGTTTCTAATTGAAAGAAGATAGAGACATTTGCAGCAGGTGGTTTTCGCCCACATTGGGTTTCCACCTTATATCTGGTGTTCTTTTGTGTGATTATCTTTTTTTCCTATTCTTGCTCATTATTATATGGTACTGACATACAAACTAATGAGAAATATCTGAAGAATAGATTAAAGTATAAATCTGGAAGATATATTGAAAAGAATTTGATAATACTAATTCACCCCCCCTCTCAGTATTATTTCCAACAATATCCTCTTGCCCAACCTCTGTAGAACATGAGTTACCTCTCTAGTTGGAGGGAGAAGATGAGGATGAAGTCTATTCCAAACCATTGTGTACAGTAGAGGCTACGATGGGGGTCCCACAAACCGTGGATGATCTTATTGAAAACTTGATTCAGAATCCACCCCCTAGTGTGTTACCATTAGAAGAGTTAGTGGAAGAAACCCAAGCCAATTCTTTAGTTGATCTCTGTATGGCTAATCTAGCCTCTCTCTGAGTTAAGAATGTGGAATTCGGCCCAGAAAGAACCTTGAAGATCAACTCATCCCTATCCACCTCTCAGGAGAAAGAACTATGTAGCTTGTTGAAAAACCACTTGGATAATTTTGCTTGGAGCTATAAGGAGATGAAGAGAGTCCACCCTTTAGTATGTACTCATCACATTTACATTAAAGAAGATCGTAAACCAGTTAGGCAGCCTCAAAGGAGGATGAATCCAGCCCTTAAGGACATTGTCAAAGAAGAACTGCAAAAGTTTTTGGATGTAGGATTCATCTACCCCATCTTTGATAGTGAATGGGTCTCTCCTTTGGTGCTAGTGCCAAATAAAGTACAGAGAATCACATCTGGATGATTTTTGAGATTGAATTTTTAGGGAATGAGGCATTTAGATGACTAGGTTGATGGACCCTAATATCATCGACATGTAAGTTAGGGTTGATGTGCCCAAATATATCTATAACACTCCACCACATACACCTTCGCCTAAACCACTAGCACCTCCACCACCATTCAATATGGTAAACTTAGTAAAGCTACCTATGTTCAAGGGTTTGGGAAATGAGTATTTGAACTAGTTTTGGTTCACTGTAAAGGCTGTATAGGAAGATGAGGGTTTCACGAATGATAAAATAAAGAAAGAAATATTGGTATTTCTTTACAGGATTGCATGCTAACATGGTACATTAAGTACTGCACTAATAACCCGATGTCCGCATTGGCAGATATCCAGACTGCGCTGAGCAAGGAATTCATTAGACCTAAGTCTGAAGTGTAATCAATTGTGGGATTCAAAGAGACCATGATGAAGCTTGGTGAGACACCCTAGGATCTGGATCAGATATTGAAGTGTACAATCTATGAAGCTAACATGAATCTAATAGATGGGTAGTATAGTGAATAGTTTGTGGCTTCGCTCCTGCCTCATCTCAGGGTTGCACTATCATAGCAAAATATTGGGAACCAGGCAGAAACCCTAGAAATTTTGTTGAGATTGCATGAGACACTGACGCAAGATGCTAATTTGGGGGTTCAAAAGATTCATGTGTAGTTTTAGAACCTTTGACAAGAAATGCAGAGTCAGAAGAAAGAAGAACAACTTGGACAGAGGTGCGCGAAGAAGTTTGGTTCGTGAAGTGCAAAGGTCAGGGGCATGAAAAATATCACTTCCCAGTCTTCAAAAATTACGTTTCAGTAAGGGGACCAATGTATTTTAGGCCGGAAGCTCTAGCAAGGCCAAGTACAGGGCCTGTGCTATGGTGTGTTATCTGTCAGGTAGCTGGAAAACACGCGACAAACAATTTCAATTTGCTGCAGAAATTTGTATAGACACTGCAACAACTCTTCTGCAACTTCTGTCAATCAGTGGGTCATGTTGAGTGAAATTTCCATAGTTACAAGTTAATGATGGATAGAACACCCGCATATAGGGTGTAGGCAAAAACCCAACCTCTGGACCAAGGTGTTGGGGGAGCGCGAGGCGAATATCAAGGGCACAGATGAGGCTGAGAAGGAGAAAGATCTAGTAGGGGTCGGGGACAGGTCATTTGTTACAATTGTGGATGACTGGGACACCACGCACGAGACTATCTGAATCCAACTCATTTGTCATGCCGCTATTGTACTCAGTTTTCCCACGCAATTGAATATTTTCCATTATTGCTGGCTAAGATATGTGAAAAGGGGCAGCAGCCTTCATAGCCGACTTAGAACCTGTAGATGATGAGGGTTGAGCCTCGCGAAGAGGATCCCAAGGTGAATATTTTGTTCTGGAGTGGGATGACAACTGATAGAGATAACGGGAAGAAAGCTGAAGAGACTAAATGGGTCCACAAAGATCTAGAAAAGTACGTCAAATTTGATCTGAAGTGTGCATGGGAAATGTTTATGGAAACGAAGAAAATCTTCGCTCTGGCCTCTACCTCAGGAAGTCAAGACAAGGCAGCTGAAGAGATGGAACCTTCCATGCTTACTACTTTCTTTGCGACCTGTATGAAGCTACTGCATGACAACAAGGCTATGAGAGGACTACAGGAACTGATAAAAAAGTGTGTTGGAAAATGAAATGCTCTTGATGGATCATGCGTAGTCAGTAAGATTGGTAAGCATAAGGCAAGAACGGGGCATGAGATGAGGCTCACTTTGTAGATAGGAGAATATGAGATGGATCAAGTAGTTTTGGATCTAAGGTCATACACGAATGTCTTTCCTAAATATGCCTGGGAGAGGATTCAGAGACCTGTGCTATACTAGCCTCCAATTTAGTTAAGAGTGGAAAATAAGAAGAAAATCATCCTTATGGGAAGATTGCAGGGAGTAACAGTTGATATTGAGGGCGAGAGCACATTGGTTGATTTTGAAGTAATAGAGATTATGGATGACAACAATCCATACCCTGCGCTCCTTTGGATCGATTGGACTACTGACATGAATGGGGTAATCAATTTGAAGAAGTGGAAGATGATATTTGATAATAAATCACTCCACGTAGTAGTGCCCCTTGACCTTGCAGAAGGACCACACTATACTAAATCGATCCACAATTATGAAAGTGATGATGATTTGGAACAGATTTATAAGATATTAATGCGGATCAAGATTGGGTGAATCTGATAGTAGATGGATGTATTGCGTGGGATGCAAAAGCTCCTACACTTCATATTCAGATGAGAAGTTGGAACACTGGCAGAACTGACTGCATGAAGTATCTACATTGTGCTGTAATATGATGACCAAGTTGATGCGGTGTGTACCATCGGAGGTAAGGAATCTGCCCTATTAAGATGGTTTAACTGATGTCGATAAATTTTTGGATGCATTCGAAAGGGAAGTGCTAGCAAAGCATCACTTCTAGGCCTTGGGTTGGGTTTTGCACTCTACGCCTGGGAGTTAGTGGGGTACGCACAAAGATAGTTTTAATGACTAGCGCATGTATAGAAAGATGATGAAATTACAGTTTCATCACCCACAAGTGCGACTAATAGAGAAGTATGATGGAAGGAATGACCCGCGCAATCACCTCATCAAATGGACTAAGGTTTATGGAGTGGAGCCTCAACCTGAATGGGTGCATATATTTTGTCATACTTTGGATGTAATACCAATGAAGTGGTACTTGGAGACAAAGCTTTGCCATGGCACTGAAGAATGGGATGTTTTGCAACAAGGATTCTTGCTGACGTTTAGCTTTGAGGATGGGTTTGAGAGTATTAACGAGGCATTGCAAGAAGTTAAGGTAGTAATCTTTAGAGTACTACAGGATCCCTTGGACTTAATTCAACCAGATTGGACCACCCATATAAGCCACACATTGGAGTACTATAATGTGACTATTGAAGAAGAGGATGAGAACCGAAGAAACATTAACATCCCAGAGACTGAAGGTCACCACAAAGTTGAAGGACCACAAATTGAAAATCCAGATATCACTGCGTTTCTAAAAAAAACAAGTTAACGTTGGGACAAAGGTGGAGCCAAAATTTGCAAAGATTGGGGACTACTAGGATGATGAAATAGTGGATAAGGTTGTTGAATTACTTTGCGGATACCAAGTATTTTTCCCTACGAAGTTCTCAGACCTAAAGGGGATAGTAGGGGACCTAGGATTCATGAAAATTACACTGAAACCAGACGTAAAGCCAATCAAGCAGAGGCCTTATCACCTCAATATGAATTATAAAGAGAGGGTCCACCTAGAGTTGGATAAAATGCTTGTGATGGGCATCATTGAACCAATAGAAGAGTGTGATTGGGTAAGCCCAATGGTAGTTGAAGACAAGAAACTAAATGATGAGATAAGGATATGCGTAGATCTTAGGAAGTTGAATGATGCCTACGTACATGATCCCTTTCCAACTTTGTTCACTGATGACATGTTGGATAATGTTGGTAGTCAGGAAGTGTATTCATTCACTATGGGTTATCTAGGTACCATCAGATCAAGATCATGCCTGAGGATAGAAGTAAGATGACTTCGCGGCTGAATGGGGATGCTTTTAATATATTGTGATGCCTTTGGACTGAAGAACGTGTCGACGATCTTTTTGCAAGTAGTCATTGTGACATTTAAGGACTTCATTCACAAGTTTATTGAAGTATATTTTGATGATTAGATGGTTTTTGGGCTAGTGAAGCACCACGTGCCTAGTCTATGCTTGATGTTAGATACATGTCAGAGGTACTAGATTATACTCAATTTGAAGAAATGCATGTTCTGTGTCACTTTTGAGCTCTTGTTGGGTCATGTGGTCTGCATACAAGGATTGATGGTAGACCCTGTGAAGATCGCAGTCATAATTAATTTGGAGGCACCAAGAAGTGCGAAACAGCTGCACACAATGTTTGGGCATATAGGGTAATATAGAAAGTTCATTAAAAGTTATGCCCAGATTACTACACCGATGGAAAAGCTACTAAAGAAGGATGCTATGTTCCGTTGGAATCAAAAGTGTCAACAAATCCTAGATGTGTTGAAGGAAAAGATGGTCACAGTGCCGATCCTAGTCTTTTGGGATTGGAAGAAGGAATTTCATGTGCATGTGGACATGTAATGCATTGCGCTCAAGGCATTACTGACATAGACTGGTCAGGGAGAATTGGATCATCCTATAGCATTAGCAAGTAGGAAATTTTCTAAAGCTGAGAAGAACTATTCAATGTTAAAGCATAAAGGATTGGCTATGGTGTACGCACTTTAGAAATTCAGACATTATTTATTGGGTGGACACATCAAGATGTATATAGACCATTCTACATTAAAGTACGTGGTGGACAAACCTGTGTTGGGGGGGAAGATATGCAGATGGTTGTTTCTATTTCAAGAATATGATTTTGAATTTGTTGTGAAGCTATGATGATTGAACACTGGACCAGATCATATCTTGCGTATCGAAACAGGAAAGGAACCTACTAATTTGGAGGAAGGACTACCTGACATGCAGCTCTTTGCAGTACATGTTGTGGACAATCATTTCGTAGTTATCATACACTTTCTAATGACGAGGATGGCTCTAGAAGGGTATACTAGTCAACAAAAGATGCTAGTGGTGCGCACGACAGATTTTTCTGTCATTGCAGAACATTTATATAAAATTGGCTTGGATGAAATTTTGTGATGTTATGTACCTGACTTTGAACGAAATAGTATCCTTGATGAAGCTCATGGAGGATCCACGGTAGGAAATTATGAAGGAAAAGCTACATGCAGAAGATTTTACGTGTTGGGCTATGGTGGCCAACGCTTCATATGGATTTAGAGGCTTATTTTAAGGCATGTCATGCATGTTAGAGGATGGGTAGGCCATCGCCGAGGGATGAGCTACCTCAAAATATGTAGATGTCATCACTGTCATTCGAAAAGTGGTAAATTGAATTTGTAGGACCTATTCATTCTCTAACAAATAAGACCAGTGCACGTACATCATCACCACGACTTAGTATTTGACCAGATGGGTGAAGGTGTAGCCTGTGAAAAACTGTATAGGGGCAACCGTAGAAAAGTTCATCTTTGAGTATGTACTGACTAGATTTGGTTGCTCGAAGATTTTGATGAATGATCGCGGTATGCATTTTCTTAATGAGACGATCAGTGCATTGATGGACAAGTTCCAGGTTTATCATCAGAAGAGTATTCCATATCACTCACAAGCTAATGGGACAGTGGAATCATTTAATGAGATATTTGAGAATGTGTTGATGAAAGTTTACAATGCAAAAGGAAATGACTGGGATGTGTGTGTACCTACGGTGCTATGGGCTTACAGTATGACCTGCAAAAAGTTGACTGGACAAATGCCTTTTAGGTTGGTTTATGGTGTAGAGGTTGTGATGTTGATTGTGTAAATTGTACCTAGCCTAAACATAGCGGCATTTAGAGGAATGATGGACCATGAAGCCCTAGAAGAAAGGTTCGCATAACTGACAGAGCTGGAAGAAGATAGGTTCTTGGCTAGATTCCATAAACAAGTTCAAAAGGAGCGTGAAAAGCCATGGCACGATAGGCACATCAAACTGCACACCTTCAAGGTAATTATATGATAGCATGATAAATTTCCAGGAAAATTTCGGATGCATTGGCTAGGGCCCTATGTCATTAAGGAGATTACCGATTATGGAGAAGTTCAGCTGGTGAAGTTGAATGGAGAGGCATTTCTTGGGAAGGTAAATGACAGCTAATTAAAGCCATACACCTAGGATATGGCCAAATGACTATATGGTGGAGGCACAATCTTAGTGCTCCAGGTAGCTAAAAGGAGGTGCAGGACTATAAACTACATTTCCTAGCTTGTAGAGCTACGGACTGGGGAACTGCACGGAAGGGAGGAATGTCATAGTATCAACAAGACCATGAAGTGAGTTGCGCTATAGGAGGAGAGACCACGAAGGAAAGTGAAAAAGTGACCATTATGGTCACTATTCATGAGTTGACAGTGGGAAAATGACTAAATGGAGTGGGGGGATAGCATTTAAGTCAGACTTTAAGAGCAAGATCTGAGAAAATCTGCCACCAATCTAGCATTATGAGTGGATTTTGGGGGGAACAGTTAGATTCAAATTCAAATTTTCCCATAAATTACGTATGGCCACCCAACAAAAAACACTTTGCATTCTAATAATTGAGGTGTTGAGCTATCAGGCATGCATGAACCCTGACTATATCGAGGCCTTAGTGGCTAGCTCAGTGTTTGACATGTTTTGTAAAGCAACCCAAAAGCTTATTACTATATTCATGTTGGCACCTGTGGAAACCAGAAGTCCTGGAGGATTAATGGCATCTGAGGGAGCTGCCCTGAAGGTTTTGAGTGTGAAAATGCCAGCAAAAGTGCCAAAACCGTAGAGGTCGCCTAGGCTGAGGCCTACGTCACCTAAAGAGGATCCCAAGACAAAGAAGTATAAGAAAGAAGAAACACAACCAGTGCATGAGTCATCAATAAAGCGCCAGAAGAAGGAAAATCCCACCGTGTAGGTGAAAGGCAAGGTGGTAGATTTAGAATCTAAGGAGGGAACTGAAGATGTGGATATGAGCAGAGAGGACATTAACATAAAGTGTGTAGACCCTATCTCAAAGCTACCTGAGTACATCCCTCCCCGCGAGGGTAAGGTGAAGGTCCCAAAGGACCTAGATGTGTGGAATTTTTTGTTAAATACCCTGTTGCTGCTAGACAAGATCACGTTTGAAGGGCCACACTTGGCATGCACTCCCGGTCTTAAGTTGGAGGGTTGAGACCTGGCGGACATAAAGTGATTACCCCACATGGTGAATGATACCTTTATGACCCGTTTGTTTTATAAGGATTCTAGTGTCACTATGCTGGACCCGCGGCGGTGGATAAATGGGGTACATAATGCAGGCCTGTTAATGCTACTATGGGTGTCGCATTACCACCATGCACCCATAACCCTGATGTTGATGAAATAGTTACTATTCTTAGTGAACAATGGGTGCCTATGGTTATGAGAAACAATACCTGTCTCAAATATTTTGATCCATAGGGTCATGTTGTTACCACATTCAGGGTTGGATCGGGCCATGGCATTTGGCGAAAAGACGGGCAAGCACGAAGTCACCGTAAGAATGAAGGAAAACTTCAACCTCACCAAGAAACTACATGGATACTCAATTGCCAACATTACCGACCTTGCAGTTAAGGTCGCTACCCAGATTTTGGCTAGGACAATCATGAGGGAGTGTCATGCAGATTAATTGTCGGCACTTGTTGTGTCATTAGTGGCCCAATGTATAGAGGGTGTACAATTTAATTGGGTGTGCTATCTTTGTTGTGAGTTCATTGTGAACTTCAGAGAAGCACAAGATGAGAGTATGACCTTCCATTACACTTGGATCTTACTCTCAACTGTGCTCGCTACATGGGAATTACCGGAGCATAGGCAGTTTCATCTAGTTGCATCAGATCTACTAGAAGCAGCGAAGTTCACTTCACTCTGGGCCACCAAGGACAATGCAAGGGTCATGGACATGAAAATATTTTGGGTATTGATGGAGGCAAGCATCTGTGCCATGATAAACTGAAAGTTGAGGCTATCCCAAATTCTCTTTGAGTAGTTGTCAAGATATGTGGAGTTCAAAGTGAACTTCCACTGTGTCTCCATCTAGGTGCGGAAGGATGCTGAGAAAAAATGGTATGATCTTTCATACCTAGCAATGGACGATTCAATCATAACAGTCCTAGATAGTTTCCCATCAGAGTGGTGGCTGACTTCAAACTTGTCAACTGGGTCTATTAAGTCCACCGCAAAGCATAAGAAGGAAGAGGTGCTACTAAACATGCAGGAACTAGTAGACAAAATGAAAAAGGGGGCTGAAGAAAAAGCTAAAGAAGAACATGTTGCTAAGAAGTAGAAAAGGAGGAAGAAGAAAAGGAACGTGATTCTGACAGAAGTTAGAAGTCTCCTTCACTAAAGACGGAGGAAGAAGAGCAGCAATCTAGACAGGGAGGTGCAGATCCGAAGACTACTCCATTCTAGGTTAAGCGCACTTGGGAGCAGGAAAAGCTAGGGCCACGGAAGAAGTCTAAGGCCAACAAATCATAACTTGACTTGATCAATTTGACTGAAGGAGATCTGAATGATATTGGGGACATAGTGAGGGATGCAACCGTGGAGTTGCTGTAATAGTTTGAGTAGAAAAAAAAGCAAGCATTGGTCGCCATTCAGATGGGTCTACGCGAGTTGTAGATCTAGGCCACTCAAGTGCTGACCAGTGTGGGATAGCATAGCGCGATGTCAACTAGCTTGGAATCTAGGACCTCTAAAGAAGTGGAGTTGGTCCACTCCTTAGATCCCCAGATCGTCGTGCTACAAGCCAAAGCATTGACTATAGAAGACGAAGCTGACAAGGTCACCATCAATGCTCTCAAGAAGGTTGGGTTGAACTTGGCCATGCTACCAAGTGAAACCCTTTACACCCTGCAAGACGGTTTGATCACGGAACTTCAGGCCAGAGACCAGTGCACACTGAATGTGATAAACAAGAAGAAGGTCAACAATGCCCAAATATTTGTTGAGAAGATATCCGTGTTGGATCTCCTTAAGAAAATCACAGATAAGAATGAGTGCACTATAGCCATAGTAGCTAAGGCATATTGAACTATTCCAGAGCTGAATATCCCAGAGGATGTGCCAATTGATGCAAGAATTCAAAAGCTTGCTACAGGTGTGCGCTGTGCAAGGAGAGAGCTGGCTAAGGTTCAATTTGAGGGCCCACCCTTCAACTCCACCAGAAGTCAAAAAGCAGTGCGAGGTAGCTGTCAGGGATGCAGTTACCCCAATGGATGCCGTAGTGAAGGAGTGTACTTCGCTCTTCGAGTAGTCCCTCGAAGTAGTTACCAGCCTATAGGAAGATCCCAATGTGTAGTGACTATAAATAGTCGCAAGGGAACTAAAGCAGAGATATGATGAGGTCAAAGCAATGGTGTGCAATGTTGGCTTGAGGGGCCCTATCCCACGTTCAATGTTAAGCAGCCAAGAAAATCCCTACACTACTAGTTGTTTCAGCATCATTCCATGGAGCGCAGACTGAAGTCTCACTTGAAGAAGTATGGGGGGATGCAGGAACCAAGTTTCCACACCCTGAGATATTGCTGATGTCGATTTTACACCATTACTTCTATCTTCATGCATAACGATAATTAATGTGATGACCAAGGACCCTAAGCCCTTAATGTCATTGGGAAGCTATCTGACTTAATGTTGAGGCAGGTAATATGTCCAAAATATTTGGACCCTGGAAGCCCTATAGTAGATGTGTACATCAATGGAACCATTTTCCCACACACTCTGATTGATCTTAGGGCTGTCATTAATGTGATAGCCAAGGACACCATGCTCAAGCTCAACCTCCAAGGGTCATTAAGGAAGACCACAACAGTTCTACAACTTGCAGACCATTCCATAGTCACCCCTGATGGAATTGTGGAGGATGTGATGGTCCCCATTAACTCCTGGGAGTACCCTACATATTTTCTAGTTCTTCAGCCTAAATATAAGCTCACTGGTTATCTTCTCATCCTTCGGAGGCCATGGTTGGCCACAACTGATGCTTACAGTAGCTGCAAAGCTGGGAATATGAACATCAAGAATGGTCATATGTCAAATTAGTTAGTCCTATACCCTCCTTCTCAACCTTCTCTAGAGCATGATTTACCTTTATGGTTAGAGGAGGAGGAAGAAGATGAGGGTTGTTCCGCCCAACTTTATGCTTTAGAAGCAACCATGGGAGGAGGACAACAAGATGAGGGTGACTTGATTGAACACCTACTCAAAATCCAACTCATGGTTCGTTACCATTAGAAGAAGAAGTAAAGGAAACCCAGAAAAATCATCCAATTGACTTATGCTTGGCTGATTCCAACCCACTCCATGTCAAAACCATAGAATTTGGCCTAGAGAAAACCTTGAAATTAATCCATCCCTTTCTGCTTTCGAAGAGGAAAATCTATGCAACATGTTAAAAGAAAACATAGAAGCCTTCACTTGGAGTTACAAGGAAATGAAGGGAGTATACCCCTCAGTTTGTAGTCACCACATATACATTAAATATGGTTGCAAGCTAGCCTGACAACCACAAACGAGGATGAATCTAGCTCTCAAAGATATAGTCAAAGAAGAACTGTAGAAACTGCTAGATGCAAGATTTATTTACCCTATCTCTAACATTGAGTGGGTCTCCCATTTGGTGTTAGTTCACAAGAAAACTGATAAGTGGAGAATTTGTGTCAATTACAGGGTGTTTAACAAAGCCACAAAGAAGGATCATTTCCCCTACCCTTCATTGACTAAGTACTAGACGACAGGGTATTTGTTTTTCCTTTCCTAGATGGATTCAATGGGTACAAGGAAATCCAAATCTGCCCATATGGCCAAGATAAGCCCACATTCACCTATACTTGTGGTAATTTTTCCTATAGCATCCTTCCTTTTGGCCTATGCAATGCTCCTCCCACTTTCCACAGTGTAGTCTTGAGTATTTTTTCCAAATTAGTACATGATGCGGTGGAAATTTATATCGGTGATTTTATACCTTATGGTTGTCATTTTCAAGAAGCCCTAACTAATATAGGAAAAGTACTACACAAATGAAATGAAATGAACCTATCTCTCAGTCTTGAAAAATGTGAATTCTTAATGATTGAAGGGATCATGCTAAGTCATTCAATATCTCAACAAGGACTGCAGGTGGACCTGAACAAAATGGTGATCATCCAAAGGATCCCACCTCCACAAAAGAAGAGAAATGTCAATAGTTTCTTAGGGATATCTGAATACTACCAAAGGTTCATAAAGGACCTTAGAAAGTTGGCCTCTCCTTTATTTGGGTTGTTGGCCAAAGACTCTGATTTTATATGGTCAAAAAATTGTCAAGAGGCCTTAGACATTCTGAAGGGTAAGTTAACTACTACACCAATTATCCAAGGCCCGAACTGGGTCCTCCCCTTTCATATTCATGATTATGCCTCACACAAAGCCATATGAGTAGCCTTAGGTTAGGTAGAGGAAAAACTGCTTTATGACATCTATTTTATTAGTAAGAACTTGTCAAAGGCCGAGCTGAATTATACACTCACCAAAAAGGAACTCCCAGCTATTGTGCATTCATTAAACAAATTCAGGCATTACTTTACAGGCTATCAAACATTTGTGCATGTTGGCCATGCTACAATCAAATATTTAATGAACCAACCAGATGTGAATGCTCGAATTATAAGATGGTTTATTTTATTACAATAGTTTGATCTAACCATTGTTGATAAGCTTGGTCAGGAATATTTTGTTGTAGACTTTTTATCTAGGGTGAATCTACGTGAAGACGAAGAAGGAATGGTGGATGACCAGCTACCATACGAGCACTTTTTTGCTATTTCAGTTCTCTCTCCATGGTTTGCTAATATAGAAAACTATTTGGTATCAGCACAGTTCCCACCAAACTTTCCCTCCAAAGAAAAGAGCAAGATAGTCAGGAAAAGAACCACCTTGACCTGGATTGGGGGCAATCTTTTCAAATTTGGCCTATATCAAATCTTGAGAAGGTGTGTAAGGGAAGAGGAAGTTTTTGACGTCCTTTTGACCTGTCATGATGGGCCTTGTGGAGGTCACTTTGCAGCAAGGAGGACAACATTCAAATTGTTACAAGTAGGCTATTATTGGCACACTCTTCATCAAGATGTGAAAAAGTACACTAGTTAGTGTGATCAGTGCCAGAGGATGGGAAATCCTACTCCAAGAGATGAAATGTCCCTACAACCTCAAGTGACTTTCGAGCCATTTGAAAAGTGGGGCATGGAATTCATTGGGCCTATCATCCCTCCTTGAAAGCAAAAACAATACATTATTGTGTGCACTGGTTATTTGACTAGGTGGGCAAAAACCAAGGCAATTAAGGCAACAACAGAAGACAAGGTGGCTGAATTCGTAAGGGAGAATTTATTCTACAAATTTGGGTACCCTACAGAGATAGTCAAAGACCAAGGAAGCCATTTTACCTCCAACATGATTGAAGAACTACTCATCCATCACAAAATCAAGCATAGGACCTCCACTCCCTAACATCCACAATCTAATGGGCAAGTGGAGGTGACCAACAGGGCACTAGAGGGCATCTTAACCAAGGTAGTGAGTAGAAATAGGAAGGATTGGGCAAAGCGACTAGCTGAGGAAACCTGGGCCTACAATACCACATGGAAGACCACCACTGGATTTACACCCTATGAGTTGGTCTATGGGAAAATGGTCTTGTTGTCCATTGATTTTGAATATAAAACATTGAGGATGGCAGCCCAACTAGATTTGAATCTCAGTCATGCATAGAAAGAGAGATTGTTCCAATTGAATGGCTTGGATGAATTCAAAATGTAAGCCCTCCTACATATAGAGATAGTTCAGCTTCAGAGGAAGATCTGGCATGATACACATATTAAGGAGAAGCAATTTCAGGAGGGCAATTAGGCATTGTTATATGATTCTAGGTATAAAGACTTCAAGGGAAAGCTAACAACAAGATGGATCGGACATTATGTTGTGGAAAGATACCATGATAATGGTTCAGTACAAATCAGAACTATAGATGAAGAAGCCATTTTGCTACTTGTTAATGGGCATGGATTGAAAATGTACAAGAGACCTTTATCAAACCAAGAGTTCATTGACAATATCAATAGAACAGTGATGATGGTGGAGCAAGTTCCATCTCCTCCCTCATTATGTCACTGAAAAATAAAAAAAAAGAATAAGGACTTAGGTGAAAACCTCCATGACGCACTTGAGTCTCATCTTTGGGTTGAAAACCTCGTGAGGCAGCCCAATGATGAAAAAAAATAGAAAAAGAATAAGATCCCTGGGTAAAAACCTCCATTGTGGCACCCAGGGCAAACAACTAGGGTGAAAAACTCTCTAAGGCAACCTAGTTGTTTTTCAAAAAACAAAAAAAAGGAGAAAAAGATATAATTGTTATTTGTAGGTGGGCGAGAAAGAGAGTCAAGGAGCAAAATGAGGATCCAAAGGGAACCCTACCTCACACATATTCATCTCCCTCACTCCTCACCTTGCATCCCTCCATCATTTCTATCATTTCTCCACTCCATTGCTTTGATTTATGTGAAGACTGCGTTTTCTATAGGATCCCCTGAAAAACTACAAGATGATCTTGTCGGAATTAAAGTGGCCTGGAAAACCTATAGGAAG
Organism: Pinus taeda; assembly: GCA_000404065.3. Classification (NCBI taxonomy): domain Eukaryota; kingdom Viridiplantae; phylum Streptophyta; class Pinopsida; order Pinales; family Pinaceae; genus Pinus; species Pinus taeda. The sequence goes on from APFE031219206.1 coordinate 130,456, forward strand.
CAATCCGAGGGAACATGGTAGGTTTTTTGGGTCCCTAAAATTAATCCTATGCATGATCTAATACCTCACCTCGTCCACCATCATCATCCCTGCACTCACCATTCGAAACAATAAAAGATCAATTTCAATAGTTTCTTCCAGTCATAGAAAAAAGAAAAAAAAAGAAAAATAGAGAGGAGTAAGAGCATTACCTAAGTGTCCTTTTCTCTACACACACTCCTACTCCCTCTATCCATTCATTGCACCATCCTCACAGCCCCAAATAGCAACATGATTAAAGAATTATGAGGGAGAAGGAGCTACATGACATCCTGTAGGAAATCCTATAGTAGTCTATCCCAAAGAATGCCAATCAATAGCTATAGGTCTTCACTAGGATGATCCAGGGCCTCAATACCAACAACATCATCTAATCTTCATCCACAGATACCTGCAAAAGCCAAGAAACCATTAGAAGATAGCAAGAGGATGAAGAAGAATGGCATGCAACAAATAAACAATGCAACACCTCTAATCTTTGACAACTCCAGCATGGCATTGAAACCACAGGTAAGTATCCCGCTCACTCACTCATATGCATCATTCAATCAAAAGTTGTAAGGGTTACGAGATAGTTGATTTATAAGTGAAAAGGTGGCCAATTGACTTGGCCACCTTCATTTAGTCAACACACAGGGTGTCCTCTCACATGTCACTACAGTCAACTCAAAGACAGAGGAGGAGTAGGACAAGAAGTGGTTAAACTATAGATCTACGAGGTGGGATCTGATTACGAGGAGTGGGAAATGATGAAGTGGTAATGGGGACCAATGGTCTAAAAATGGCAATGTACCTCTGCTACCAGCACGCCACCTCACCTCGAAACTCCCTCACTCAAGTCGCTCTCGTAACTCTAGCCACTCACTGGAAGAAAGGATCCATCGTTCTGCATAGGAATTCCTATAGGATATGATTTACAAGATACAGTCTATAAGATCAGTCTACAGGATACACAGAGGCAGTCTACATGATAGGCAGAGAACAGTTCAAGAAGGGATATCACGGGAATTTTCCACTACCACCATTCTAAAGAGGTAGGCTCTAAAATTCCATCCCCATTTACAAACAAATGAACTAGAAACATTCTAAAATCTAGTGAATTTAGCAACTATGAGAGGTGAATTCCATACATAGTCAACTCTATTTTTCTCGTGCATTTAAAAACATTGTGTCAACCCTCTCATTTTTTCCTCAAGCTTCACAAGTAAGATGACAAGAGGGTTTAATATGAGAGAGCCCACAAACACTATGAGGATACAACAACACCCCCAGGTGCTTGAAATCTTTACAAGACACAACTAGATAGCGTTTTTCAAAAATTCAAAGGGTATGATGATGGAGTGGCTCAAGAATTTGCTCATTCCCTCACTCCACATAGTAGAATCCATGCCACTATTTTAGTTAGATGCCTCACTATAGATCTCACCCCAGAGCTCATCAGTAGGGTCACCAAACTTCCCCTAGGAATTCCGTGGAGAAAAGAAGACAAAAGAGATAGTCAGGTGGCAAAAAGGAAATTCATTTTAGAAGGTGAAGAACCCATTGAGGACAAAAATGGAGTAAGGAGTGATACTTTTCCATACCCATGGAGTGAGGTAGGATACCAACTCATCAAATATATCTCATGTGAGGGTAGATATAGTGTTGTTTATGGCTTTCATTTCAGGATCCTAGAAGAATTAAAATTTAGGGTAGAATCACCAGTTCACCAAAGACTCAACATACCCTATTTCTTGATGCAATCTGTTATCACTTAGATTTTTTCCTTAGAAGTTATCAAAGAAGGAATAGTCTGAGGTAACCAAAAAACTAATCTCTTAAAATTAGGCTATAGTCAGCCTAAGTCTAGAGAGGGATCTCTCTTTAAAATTTAAGTTTGTTTGAATAAGATTTCAAGCTAGTTCTTAGTGTTCAAGATTGTTTTGTTTTGATTGGGTGGTGGAATTAAGAAAATAGATGGGCATAGCAAGTATTTAGGCCATTTGGTTATGGTGTCAATCAAGAAAGGCTTAACTAGATTTGATCTATCACAGAGGTAAGAGTACATAGGGCAGGCTAGCACATTAAAAGCAAATCTACAGGTTTAAATGGATGGAAAGTCCTAACCAAGGCCAAGGGAAATGAATAATCCTTAACCGAGATTAAGATGAAGAAAGGAAGGATGGCCAGTATCAAAGGGAAATTAACAATCCTTTACTATGGACCAAAGGGGGGAGGTAAACTACGGAAGTAAGGGAGCAACTAAGAATTCCCAAACCAAGGCAGTGTAGTAGAAAACATAAAGAAAAGAAAACAGTTAAAACATACATCACTTAAGATAATTCTGATGATATCATTCCTTATTTGATTTTAAGATTTTATAAGAAACACATATGAATATTTCATAACATAAAGAGAAAATGACATTTAAACATGAGAAAATGATACTTATTTCTTTCAACTATGCACACGAATCTAGTGAAATGTCCTCAACTTTATTTCATTTCCAACAAAACGAGTCCATTCTTGAGAACAATAGCTCCTTGGTTCAAAAATAATATGTCTACATAAATGTATTTTAATCCACCCTGATTACTTCAATTTGTGAAGTATTTATACAAAAATTGATACAAAATATCTCATAACCATATGAGAATTATTCTAGGAAACAAAAAATATCTTCAACGCGAAGGTTCAGACAGATGGAGAATTGTCTTATAGTTGTCCCTTTTATTGTGATTGTGTTGGCTTTTGTAACTCGGATTTGGATTTTTCAGTTTGCTTTGTATTTATGTGCTAGAATCACTTTTATCTTCTACCTATTGATACTCTTTACCTATCCTGCTTTGATCCTGTCTTACCTATTTTACCTGGCAGCCATGTTTTACCATGTAGATTTATTTTATAACTCATAGTAAATCAGTCAAATGTGTCCACCATTCAATGTCATGTAATTTCATCCTTATCATTGTCCTGTAAATTTCATCAGCTTCTATGTACTTGGTAAATTTAGTTTACTTGTGAACAAGTTCTTGACTTCATGTTCTATGTAGAACAAATTCTCAAGGCCATCATAAAGCACCTTTCCAGTGGGCAAGGATTTCACCCCTGAAGTATTATCTTGGCTTCTAGCTAGCTTGTTTAACTTATCAATGTAATCTTCCTCAGTGATCAACTTATCATTGGATCACCATAGGATTGGGGAGTCCTTTTTCTCTTAAGATGCCATACTTTAGCATAAATCTATCAATGTCTATTTGCATGCTCTGACATCTTTTCTCCAGATTGAGCATTAAGTTCCTTCTAGTGAGAAATTTTTGATTTCTATGATTGTTTCTATTTTGTCTTCTACTTCTAGTTCATCAAGTTGATATCTGTTTTTGTTGTTAAAAAATGTCATCAATTGATTGGCTCCTTCTAGTTTATTTCCCAACTCTTCCACTGTCTTATGCATTGCCTCTGTAGCCATTTTGACTAATTTTGTTTGCTCAAAAATAATCTAAATAGAATGCCAAACATCATTGATGGAATCAATGATGTTGGCCTAAAGAATTTCTTTCATATCTGCTAATGGCTCTTGTAGTGTTAAGTCCTTCTCAAGGGCTTTTATCCTTTCTGCTATCCTTAGGTTCCTCTGAGTTTCTTCTTTCTATTGTATTTGTGCAAGTTTACAATTGGTTTCTAAACTTGGCACTTGTTCTTTGAGCTTCTTAAGCTTAAGCTTAGTGGCCTAGATATTCATTTGTTCCATGGCCTTGATCAATTCTACAATCTTCTTTGTTGTATGTGCCTACTGAAGACCCTGTTACCACGGAAAATTTTAGGGGAAAATTTTCACCCTTGGCCTAAGTTAAGGTGTTTTATATTTTTATTGGGTGAATACTTTATATCATACTACATTGTTACAAATCGCCTCAAATTTATTTATAAAAAACTAGGTATGGATGTTAGCCCACCTCATTTTAAGGGAGAGGGTAAAAAAAGTAAATTTAGCCCTTGAAATTAGGAGTTACAATCTTCCATTCACTCTCATTTTCAAGAAAATGTATTTATGATAGTTATAAATATAAATATAAATACAGTGGAGGTATGGTAAATAAATAAAAACTCTTTTTATACTTACTCCAAAGGTATGGTAAATAAAATAAAACATCTTTTTATATTTAGTACATAACTCTCTTACTATCTAGGCTCAAAAACGAGGTTTCATTTAAGTGAATCCTATGGGCCAAATACCATATTTATAAAAGAGATATGGTAAATTAATAAAAATATAAATAAACCTCGAGGTATGGTAAATAAATAAAAATAGAAATAAACTATAGGTATGTAAATAAATAAAACCTCTTTCTATTTTTAGTCCATAACTCTCTTTCTATTTAAGAAGGCTCAAAAAAGAGGTTTTATTTAATTGAATCCTATGGGCCGAATACCATATTTATAAAAAACATGTATGGTAAATTAATAAAAATAGAAATAAACAAGAGGTATGGTAAATAATAAAACATTTTTATATTTACTCCATAAGCCACCTTATATTTACGAACACTCAAAAAATGTGTTATATTTAGGTGAAGCCTATGGGCCAAATTATTATTAATACCATGGAAGAAAACATTATTAACCCTAGTAGTAATAAAAGTAAAGATGGCACATGGTATTGACCCATGGTATTCACATGGAATGTAGGCTATTTAAAGGGGGGAATTAAACTAGCATAGATCCATCTTTACTCTGGATCAAATATCGTGATATGCAAACTAACATAGAGTGAAAAAATATTTGATCCCTATCGGGGCTTGGTAGATTAAGAGTAAAAATGGATCTTGTAGTTTAATGTCACTAATGTCACTTAGACATTTTAACTTGGTTAAAATAAAATAAAATAAAATAAAATAAAAATCAATTACTAATTTTATTAATTTTTATAGATTACTAATAGTATATTTTAAGCTTCAGGTTTATGATAGCCCATGGTATTGACCCATGGTAATAACATGGTATTCATGTGAGCATAGACTATTTAAAGGGGAAATTCTATCAATTTAGATCCATATTAATTGTGGGTCTACCAAGTGCTGTAAGGGATAAATAGATTTCATCCCTCTAAGAGTGGAAGATGTGGAGTTAAGATGGATATAGGCTGGTTTTTATGATAATGAAGATATTAAATAGACTTAGGAAATTATATTGTAAAAAAAATCTTAAGTAAATGGTTAAAGCTACATTTAGTCACTTCACAAAATTTAGTAAAAAATATTGATATCCCCAATAATATTTGTTTTTTTTATTTAACAAAAAAATTCAAAACAATGAAATCTTAACTCTTCCCGCATCACCCTCACAGAAGAAAGATAGTCATTGCCCAGATTTCCCACCATTTTTCAAACATTCTCAATATGATATCTCCATGAAAAAGTTAAGGTATTGATCTTGGATTAGTTGTTTGAAAAATATTCTAGTTTGTATACCCTTTCATCTTCTCTGATATTCTTAGTTTGTTGTAATTATCTATAGGGGTCGGGTCACTGCACCGTATTGTCCCAAAAGGCGGAGATTGTGCACCAAAAAGGAAATCAATCCACATGTTACAACATTGTTAAAAATGGTATGAAGGTAGTGAATTATGCTAATAAGAAATTTAGATTGGGAGAGACGTAATTAAATTTTATTATTTAATTGAATATTTCCACTTAAAATAATATTAAATCTACATTTATATATTTATATATTGATTGGAAGGCTTCTGACAATACTCACTTCTTTCCATTAGATCTCGTTCAGGCCTTTGGGATACCTACTACTTCATTATATTATATAGTTGGGGCTTGCTACTTGTTGGCGTGTTGGGGTAAACAAACTTGATGTGTTTTTTTTAATCTCACAGTTGGAGTCTATGAAATAAGAAAGAAATTTGATAGCCACTAAAACTTGCAACATTGTTTATAGGAAGTGAAAATTATGTTTATTTTTTCCAAGCATGTATGTTAGTATATTACAGTTTAATGAATATGTTTTATTATTATCATATATGGTTTCATACTTTAACAAAACATTCACCAAGACTTCATAATGTTTTATTATTCAGTGAAAGATTCCGGCATGATTATTTACAAGATAATATAATCTGGTGAGAGATTCACCATAATATTATATATATATATATATATATATAATATATATATATTATATATATATATAATTATATATATATATATAATATATATATATATATATATATATATATATATATATATTATATTAGTGATACAATGGCCTCCCATTTTTCGTATGTATCATGGGGATTCACCCATTTATTATACATATAAATTTAGGGTGGTTCTTAAAATTTTCCCTGCCTGTTACTGGCAAAGCAGTTGCTGGTGGAATTGTTCGTGCTAATGTAGTAGCCAAGGTGGAGGGCACTGATGTGGAAACTATATGTATTATAGTCTGAAGAGTAGTAGTCAGCTCACTCTGCTAGGACTGTATCAATTTATCCAATTCTTTTTCAGTTTCCTTCAATTGGTCATTCAACTTAAGGACTAGGTCCATAAGATCTTCCTCTTTTTGTGTTTCCAACACTTCAGCTATTTGAGGATGATGTAGAGAAGGAATTTTAAGCTTCTTCTTCAATGCAACTATGTCATCATTTTTCTTCTTTATAAGCTTCTCTGCAACTTTTACATCCTTGGGATCATATCCCAATTCTATGGCCAAGTCCTCTAAGGAATTTATCCTGGTGTCTTTGGCTTGACAAGAGGCCTTCTTCAATTGGAATTGTGTTGATATATTATTCAGTGAATTCTAGAGTTGGTGGGATGTAATTTCTTTGTTGGTCAAAGTGGAGTAGACCATTTCACCAGTTTTGTTATGTAATTAAATTTGGTCAATAGGATGGATATCCTTTGCCAATACTTCAAAATATGTATTTAGGTAATCTGACATTGAGTTAGGTTGCTATATGGTTGGCTTGAGAAAACTCATCTACAACTTACCTTCTTTTATATCAAAGGCTGACATTAGACTTGTTTAGTTTGTTGGAGCCATCCTTAGATAATGTGCATAGCTTTGCACCTTTAGCCTTTCATTCCTTGCCTTGATTTCCTTATACTTTTCTTTGATGTCTTAACTCTGTCCAATAGGAGCCCTAAAGGAGGATACTTTCACACTCTGTTGCCTTTCCAACATTTGAGCATGTGAGGTGGAAGGATCTTGTGTCCCTCCTAAAGGAGTAGTGTGTAAGCTTTCTGTCATTTCTGCTCCTGAAGTTCTTGCTATTTCCTTAGTGTAATCTTGCTCTACATATGGATTTAACCTTTGCCTCTTAGCATAGGTTTGGGCAATAGGCCTGCTGGAAGGAGTGGCCTCATCTCTATCCCCTTTGAGGTTAATCTCCTCACTTAGAGGAGTCTCCAAAATAAGAGGATTGCTCATGATTTGTTTAGGTTGAGCAAGTTCCTTTGAAATTTCAGGTTGTTTAGATTCTTCTGGCTATTCTGAAAGTTTTGGTTTCTTTGCTGGCCCTGCTTGATCTGAAGACTCTGTTTTCCCTAATGGTCCTTCCTTTGCAGTCTTCCCACTGTGTCCCTAGGATTGCCTCTGAGATTGAGACTCTCCTGGCACCTGTACAAATGAATCCTCATCAAGTCTTGTATCTATGTCTAGAAATACATTATCATCAACAACCTCTGTACTATCTCGATCTATCAAAGTGCCTTCCACCCATTTAGATTAATTAGCATATTGTTCAATTTTGGGGATCCTGTGGTGGATGTAAGGAGATAGTTTATTCTTTTGTCCCTATTACAAATGAAGCTTAAGGGGTCATAGGTCCACATGAAACTCTGTTTTAGTTTCAACCTTTGGAGGATTTCATCTACCTCCTTTCCTGCTTCCCTACTATTACAAAAAAATGGGCCCAACTGATTCTTTCTCCTAAGTTGGCCTTTCTTCTTGGCTTTTACAAAGTGCACCTCATCTGAATTGATCATTTTCCTGTAGTACTCTAGAGAAAACAATCTCAATGGGAGGTATCTAGGCAATTTGTAAGGTGGCAATAAACATCCATAGATTCAAATTTTAGTATGGTTTTGGTACAAGTACCAATCCCCTACTTTGTATTGCTTTAACAACTATAAGACCCTCCTGATGTAGGCACTGATTTTGGATGGAGGGCTTCCTAGTAGCATTATTGTCATAGGGTAAACAAAGAGGTCTATGAAATCTACATAAGGGTATTGAGAGTCAAATTGATGGACCAATGAAGTCCATAAGATCACTGATCTAGGTTTTCCTTCAGTATCAAGCTTTTGGAGGGCAATTGGAAATCTATCAGCTTGGAAATACAAGAATAAATGACATAAAACTGAAGGATACTTGAAAACTCTCTCATTTTCCAACCTCATATTGATCATGTATTTTGTCAGCAATAAACTTAGCATAATCAAACATGATGGATGGTGGTTGGCCAAGAGAGTATATTGACATGAAGGATATGATGATATCGTTAACAAACGCACTAGTGGTGTAGCCTAACACACTAGATATCGTAAATAAGGGGGAAAATCCCTTGGGGTATACTGTTCTTTCCTGATGAAGGTCTGGAATAACTGAGCCAATTTGATTGATGTAAGGGTAGGGTATCTATTGAACATATCTCTGATGGAAACGGGAGTCAGAATTTGGTTTGGTTGTAATTGTCACATTTCATTAATAGATTCAGTAGTGATTGGTAAATAGAACAACATGGTCAGGAGTTCTCACTGCCCTTTGGATGGGATCATAGTTCATGTGGTGTAATGTAAAATCTCTAGGAATATATGCGCCTTGGGGAAATGGTACTTGGGTAAACCTGATTCCAAAAGTCCAATGGAGTCTGCTTGGTTAAAGTACTGGTCTTTGTATTTGCAGAAAAGTTTCAAAGGGGATTTGGAGACAGAGTTGTCTTTAATCTGGAAATCTTTGTCTGCAAGTGGGAGATGGTCTAAATCCCTGTTTGGTCAATTTAGTGTCCTAAATTGCTCTACATAAATTATCAATTCGGGTATCGTAAACTAATGAAGTGTAATGCACTATATGTACTAGATGACCCTTATTACTTCAGTGTTTTTGAGTTTTATGTTGTTTTGGGGTTTTTGATCCTTTAATCCCTAATGATTTACAATGTACTTAAAAAAATATTAAATCTACTTCTGCTAAGAATCTAAAGAAATGAAATGATTACTAAAAGTGCTTTAAGCAAGATTTGGAAGTAAAGTTTAATTAAGAAATGAAAACAGAGTTTCTATTTATGCTCTTATCATTGTTTCCAAATCATGAACTAAAAGAACTTAAAAGTGAAATTGAAACTACAGTCTAATCAATTATAGAAACAAGACTAAATGGAATACTAAAATTGAAAGTGATATTGGAACTATCTATTATGGAAACAAAACTAAAATGAAATACTGAAAGTGAAAGTGAGATTACAACCACTGTTTAGTCTATTGTATAAACAAAACTTAACGAAAAACTGAAAGTGAAATTGCAACAAAACTAAATGAAATATTTAGTTACTCTGCCTCTCAATTTTGGAAGACAAACCTCCTTTGGATGACATTTTGAGGAATTTTGTACTTCATTATGCTAAGAGAAGATAAACGAAAAAATGCATAAAAGACACATTGCATAAATGAAGTATTCAACCACTTAGTTTAAGATGAATCATCAACTAGAAGAGCTTTTTAGAAACATTTACCTACACCATGAATTACTAAACTAGTAATAAAATGGTAGGAACAGTAATGAAAATGATCAGTTCAATTTAAAACCTAAAGACTAATGAAACATCAAATGAAACAAACTACTCTATACTACTAAATTCAACTTCTAACTACTGATAAGAAACTAGAAAGAAGTTAAGGAAAAAGAACTATTATGCACTGAAAGAAGCTATTCTATGTTAGTAAGAAAATGATAAACACCGCATTATAAACAAGTTTAGTAAATAGTTATAAAAATTATGAAAGAAACAATGAATTTATAGTTTAACTATAAAAGACAAAACAAAATGAAATGAAACCTTAGTCAGTGCAGGGGTCCTTTGTAGCTACTCAGGTTATGCGTACTTAATCAAAACTCCCAAAAACTTTTAGATATCCATGAAACATGCAGTCTTCATATTAAAAGAAACACAATAAATGAGTCTTAAAAATTATAGAGTAGAAGTTTGAGCTTAATACATAAGAAAATTAGAACTGGTTCTGCGTTCTTCACACAACTATTTATAAGAAAATTATACAACTATTTATGGAGAAAAATAAGCTACAACCAAAAACACGTAGTAGACAGGGACATGGAATTCTCTTCCTCGGCTATTGGAGACATAAATCTAAGATGATGGCTATTGGATTCACTTGCATAGGTGGCTATTGAAGTCTGTGGGATCAGGAAGTTGTTTTAGACCCCATCATTGTGAAACGTGTACAAAACAGAGTCATGTTTGCCTTAGATTTCTACGTTTGACTTCTCCTTTTACCGAAGTCTTGTACCATCTTCCTTGTCGACATGGGCTAGATGAATAGGACACAATCCATGTCATGATGTTTTCCAAGATGCCCATGTAGTTATTTTCTCCTTCTGACACCTGAAACCTGTAAAAGCATGGAAGTAGCTGTGGAACAGCCAATTAGTTGCAGAATAGGTTGCGTTTCGTAGCTAAAAGACAAAAGCTTATTCAAATAGAAAAACATAAAATCATAACATGTAAATCAACAAAATTTTCTCCTTAAGGCAATGCATACTCGTTATTAATGATAGGGATGCATTTTCTTCATGGAAAAACAAAGAAGAGGGAGGAGAAAAGTTGCTAAGGAAAGGGAAGTTTTGAGGCTCAACATACCCCCACTGCAAAACTATTGCATGTCCCCATGCAATCAAAATTGTGAAGTTTATCCTCCTATTGCATTTTTTCTGATACTTCTGCCAACACATCCCACTTTTTCTTCTTGCTTTTCTTTGCACCGACTACCATTCGTGGCATTGTCATGAGAAATCTGTACTTGAGGTTAATAAGTGCCCTATTCAACTTCTTATTCTTCCTTTTTAGTTTCCTGTTCTTTTTGTACCATAAACCCAAGTGAAGCATAGTGTTGTCATGAATAGCTCTATCCAGCTTATTCTGTTCCTTTAAAGTTTCATTTTCTCTTTGGATGTGCGTATTCAGAATTTCTAGCTCAAAGATCCCCTATTTGTGGGAGCTAGTTAGAGTTTCTTGTGATGTAACAGGCTGCTCTAGATTAGCTGAAGTCTCGGGGTCTACTGATGTACTCTTTTTCTCTAATGACTCTATGTATTCATATATTTACTGTTGTATTGGATCAATGCTAGGAGAAGCTCTACTTGGGACGCCTTCAAAGTTTTGTGGAGGAGAGTTTTGAGGACATTGTTCATATGGAATATTGTTAGGAGATTGAGCTAGAGTTTCTTCCTCTAAATTTATAAACTATGTCTCTTTTGATTTCACCTTCTTCACTTTGCATCGGAGTCTAGAAATCCTCCTCAAGTTTTGGAAGCCTATGGTTTCTTCATTTGTATCCTTTTTCCTATTTCCTTTCTCGTTATCCTTCTTGATCTGTTCCTTGATCTTGGTTAGTCTTTCAGAAAGTAGTTGTTCATCCTCTTTAGGTGATGCAGGTTTAGGAATATCCCTATTGATTTCTTCAACCCTTTCTTTCAATTTTCTCCTCTGCTTAGTATTCTTTCTGATCTCTGTTAATTTTCAGAGATTGGTTCTTCTTCATCATCTTTCTATGCTAAAGTTTTAGGGGTGCTTTGAATGGTGAGATTGGTCTTCTTTCTGCTACTTCTTTTAATGTGACTTCCTTCAAACAAATTTGGAGCATCTTGGAAGAAATTCCTTACCAAGAAGTTCTCCCCATGTATCCCCTACACTTCTTAAATGAAATTCAACTAAAATACTCACTAGTCCATGGTGACATAGAGTGGTTTCTATTGATTCAACTTTCTTTTGAACATTGGTTGCATTCTTCTTAGACTATTCAAAAGGAAAAAGGGAAGATTGAGGTTTCCATTCTCTAGAAAATTCATTAGCAATCTTATATGATAAACATATATAGATCCAAACCTCCCTTCGCATGTAATTTTTTTTTGCAGTATTAACAACATGCTACTCCATTTGTTTTTTAGTGTAGAGATTGGAATCCCTTTTCTAAAAATTGAAACGTCCATATTTTGATTTTTAAGAATCACCTTCTAGGATTCATCATGAAACTCTTTGTTCTTAAATCACCTTGCTTCTAGCCTTGGGAGTTCTATTGCTTCAGCTATGAAGGACTTGGTAACTGCAAATTTGATGTCACCTATTTCCACTTACATTCCATCAAATGACTTGGCATAGGATTATTGATTTCCTTATGGTAATTATTGAATTTTTCAATAAAACACAACCAACCAACCTTTTGTAACATTCCCTTCAACCGTGGATAACCCTCCATGTAGTTTACCCCTGCGGGTTTAGTTCTAACAATAAGCCCCATAACCTCTGTTCTCGGCTACCCTTCAAAACTACTCTCACTGTCTGATAAATTAAATGACTACATATATGGTAATAAGAAGACTATGTATACAAAAGCAAAAGGACTATGGATATGGAAACAGGATGATAGGGTATATGGGAATATAATGACTGTGAATATGAAACAAAATGATTGTATATACAGAATATATGGAAACAATGTAATCGTATACACAAAATGTGTGGAAACAGAGTGATTATATGCACAAAGAATATAGAAACAAAATGACTATATGCACAAAGTGGTTACGTAAATATGAGAGAAAAACTTAAGAGTTGTCATGTAATAAATGAACAATCAGGGTTTGAAGATCGTATATAGATAGGTCAAGTCGTTAATCTGACCGTTAATAGGTGTAGCTGTAGAAGTATGGTTAAGTACAAGTTATGGAGTTTTAAATGAAAATCAGTTTTGAAGGAATCATTGGACCATTTTTCATTGAAGACAGGAGATATGGCGAAGACATCATGGCTGTCAAATCACATAATAATTAATCAAGGGGACATGTGATCACACATGTTGTACAAGCTTATGTTTTTGAATTGCTTTTTGAAATAAAATTTTGTATTTTACCTTTGGAACCTTACCTTTCGCTTGCTAATATTTTGATATTTGCTCTACAAGTACTTTAGGCATGATTGGTCTTCAAAGTTGTTTTTTCTTCAATTACCTACATACAAGATTTTATTATGAACTAGCCACTTGTGCTTGGATTGATAATCAAACTGTTGCTGCAAAATCAGATTAGCTGCAGAACAGGATCAACTACAGAACAAAATCAGTTGCAGAATGTGGAAACAGTTGCAGAATGTGCAACAAAGAATAAAATATGGCTTATGAATGAAAGAAATAGAAATGGACATGTAAGTGAAAATAAGACAGGATGATAAATGAAAATGGAGATGAAAGAAATGCTGGAAAGGAAAAATTTATTGGTGAAATATGGCAATGGAATGAAGTGAAACTATAAAAGTAAAACATAGTGAAATGAGATGAGACAATGAATTTTGCAGAATGCAAAGTGACTGTGGCTTTTTGTCACCACTTTTTCAAAAAAGAAATGGAAAATATAGGTTGTCAGAAACTTCTAATTTTCACCCTGTATTTTCTATATAAGCATGTCAATCAGTGATTAGTTTTCAACCTTATACAATTTTTTTTTTCATTTTTTTTAGATAGGAAAAATAAAGACTATGATGGTGGAGAAGAAGGATTCTTGTTCAGTAACTTCATTTCAGAATTGTTCTGGAAGATCTTGATGAACTCCTCCTTTGAGATTGGTTTTCGATATATTTTCAGTATATGACTATTTACAAGAAGAGGAGTTTGAATTTCATCTATTGTTCTGATCCTCACTGCTCCATTACTAAAAACTTTTTCAATCTCATATGGCCCAAGCCAATGAGTTTGAAACTTCCCTTGAAATTCTTTTAACTTTGAATCAAATAACAGTGCCCAATATTCATCTTGAAACCTCTTGTCCTTGATGTATTTGTCATGCCATTTAGCCCTCTATTGTTGGACTAGACCAGTCCTTTCAACTACCTCTTGACTGATTTCATCAAGTTCATTTAATTGCTCCAGTCTATGCTTTTGAGCCTCTGATAAATCCATCCCCAACTGGACTGGCATCTTGAAAGTTCTGATTTGGAACTCTATAGGGAACATGACTTGTTTCTCATAAACAAGTTCATAGGCTGTATGTCTTGTTGTGTTCCACCATGTAGTTCTCTAGTCCCATAAGGCTTCAGGAAGCCTTTCTTCCCAATCTCTTCTATGTAGATGCACAATCTTGGTGACGATTCCTTTAATCACTTTATTTGTAGACTCCACTTGACCATTTGCTTGTGGATGATAGGGAGTAGATTTCCTATGCTTGATCTTGTACTCCTCCATAAGCCTTTCCATCATGTTGGATGTGAATTGAGAACCCTCATCTATCACAATTTCTCTTGGAATACCAAAACGAGTAAAGATGTCCTCAAAACGAAAATTAACTACATATTTTTCGTTAGCAAAAGGTAATGCTTTGGCTTCTACCCATTTGGTGACATAATCAGTGCATGCCAATATATACGTTTTATGCTTATATGGAGGATTAATTGGTCCAATAAAGTCTAAAGCCCACTTTTCAAAGGGTTCAATAAATACCTGAGTTTGTAATAGCATTTCATTTGAGGGAGTAGGTTTCCCTACCATTTGGCAGCTGTCACACCTCCTGACATATTCTTTAGTATCTTTGAAGATGGATGGCCAATAATATCCTAAAGAAAGGATTTTATAGGTTGTCCTCTTGTTTGCAAACCAAGGAGTTTGAGTAATTACTACAAAAAGATATTCATCAAGAAACTTATGTTCAACTGGAGAGTCTTCTTTGATATTTTGAATTTTGGACAAGAAATCAGCAACTGTGTTTTGTTTTCCAGGTCTATCTAGCACAGTAATGTTGAATTCTTACAAAAGTAAAATCCATCTTGTAACTCTGCCATTAGTAATAGGTTTATTCATCAAATATCTAATTGTAGAGTGATCTGCATGAACAAAGGTTTCATAGTCTATTATATAATGTTTGAACTTATTAATTACATGAACAATAGCTAAAATTTCCTTTTCAGTCATAGTATAATTCAACTCAGTGGAAGTCAAATTCTTACTTGTATAGTAAATGGCATAAGGAATCAAATCTTTTGTCCCAATACAACTCCTAGAGTTGTATCTGAACCATCTGTCGAAATCAGAATTCTAGCTGAATTCACAATCTTTTGTAAGAAATTTGAAGAGTGGAGATGCTATTTTAGTGAAGTTTTTTATAAACCTTCTATAATATCCTGTAAATCCTAGAAAACTTCTAACATCCTTTTGGAAATTTGGAATTGATAACTTAGACATGACTTCAAATTTAGATTTTTCAACTTTAATCCCATCTCCCGAAATGTGATGTCCTAAAACAATACCTTCTATAAACATCATAAATCATTTTTCATGGCTTAGTGAAAGGTTTTTTTCTTTACATCATTTAAAGACTTTTCCAAAATTTCCAAAGCTTATTCAAATGTGTTTCCATAGACTGTAAAATCATCGATATATACCTCTACACAATCATGTATTAGATCAGAAAAAATTCCTACTACTGCCCTTTGGAATGTTGCAGGTGCATTACATATCCCAAAAGGAAGCACTCGGTAGGAAAAAGTTCCGCATGGACAAGTAAATGTGGTTTTATCCTGATCCTCAAGTGCTGCCTGAATTTGATTATAACAACTAAAACCATCCAAGAATGGGAAATATTTCTTACCTGCTAATGTATCTAACACTTGATCTATAAAGGGCAAAGGAAAATGATCTTTAAGGGTTGCTTTATTCAATTCTCGGTAATCAACGCACACCCTCCATTTACCAGTCTTTTTAGGCACAATTACAAAAGGACAAACCCATTGGCTATTTGAAATTGGGTAAATGAGGTTTACATTGAGTAATTTTTGGAGCTCTTCCTTCACAATTTCCCTAAGATTTGGATTCATTCTTCTCTGAGGTTGTCTGATTGATCTACTATTTTCCTCAATATAGATATTATGGATACAAGTCTTAGGATCAATACCTTTCATGTCAGTGTACTCCCATGCAAATGCAACAAAATGTTTTTGTAATGTTTTGCTTAGCTCTTCTTGTTGTAGTTTTTCCAAGCTTTTGTTTATGTTCAATGTCCTACCTGGAAAAATTTCAATTGTAGAGCTACCAAACTCTTCCATAGAATAGAGAGACATCTGCGTAGATGACAAGTATTCAACATTAGATTTTTCTTGAAATTGTGCATGATCATATTCTGAAGATGTTTCAAAATTTTCCAATGTGTTCAAAATTTGACTATCTTCACTAATTTCTAACATAGTAAAGAGAGGTTGAATATCATCTTTATCATCAATCCATTCCTTGTCATTTATTTCTATGATTTCTTTTGTTGGAGGATACAAACTAAATTTCTTTGTTGAATTACCATCAGAAATATACATGTCACCATATCTACAACTAATAAAAGCATCAACTGTGGCGAGCCAAGGTCTTCCTAATATGAATGGGTGTCCCCCTAAATTATTCTTTGGAGTTAAGATCATGAAATCAATAGGATATTCACAAGAATCTAAGGATACTGAAATATCTTCTAGCACACCATCTGGTTTTATTAATGATCTATCTACAAATTGTAGTAAGGTAGGTGTATAAAGAATATTAGGAAGTTTAAGCTGCTCCATATTTTGTCTAATCATAGTGTTTATTCCTGCCCCTAAGTCAATCAATGTATTTGGAATTTCAATTCCATTTATATGTGTCTTGACAATTGGACTTTCTGGATCCACATATTTTTGCGTGGCAATTTTTACCATCATTATGTTTGCTATCTTTCCTACCAGGTGAATTCCTTTTGTTTCTTTTGATCTTCTTCCTAGTCTTTTAATGCTCAACTCCTTTATTGTCTCAGGTAGAATTGGAATTTCCCTAATGGCTTGTAACAAAGGAATTTTGATATAGACATTCTTCAATTCATCCAAAAAATCATAATTTGGAAACAAACTCTATTTTTCTACTCCTTTATCAATTTGTAGTCTCTCAAGAAAAGGAGTAGAAGTAGATGCTGGTTGCTCAATGATAGGAGTTGTGTTTAATGACTCTTTTTCTTTTTCTTTTTCAATGTTTTGGTTTTGGAGGGATGTTCCCTTAAAAATTTTATTAACTTTTAGAAAATCTTTCTCAGAAGTGACTTGTTCTTGAATAACTATAGAAGGTCTTTCCTTTTCTAATATCCTACCAGATCTAAGTTGAACATCATTAAGATCTAGAGGAGAAATCGTGTAAGTTGGAAATTATTGTCCTTCTACCATGTAAGCATTCTAAGGGTTTTTATTGTTGGGGTTTGGTAATGGTTGGGCAGGTAGCTGAAATGGTAATAAGAGTTGAGGATTTTGACTTTGTTATGAAGGTTGTTGTGGAAATGGCAATGAAAGTTGAGGGTTCTGATTTGGAAGTTGTGGTTACTCATTTTGTGGGGGAGGATAATTCTCATAAAATGGAGGATATTGATAATATTGAGAAAATCTTCCATAATAATTTTGCACCTCTTATGCCCACGGTTGACATTGATACTGAGATTGAGGTTGAGGCCAAGGTTGTTGCTGAGAATTCCAGTTTGGTGGGCGTTGAAGATAGATTGGATTGTTAAATCCTTGATTTTTCGGCCCCTGTCAAGGCCTTCTTGCAAAAAAACAAAGAGGTTTTTCAGAATTTTTGACTACTTCCTCTTGAAATATAGCCTTAAGATCTGTTATTGAAGGACAACCCTTGGTTTCATGGCTTTCCAAACAGATCATACAAGTTTCTACAATTTTTGCATCTAAAGGAAATTCTCTTAGAGCATGTTTCTTTCTACATTTTGGACAAAAGTTGGCTAAAGCATCAACCTCTGTTTTCTGCTTGTTTTTAATTTGTTGGTGTCTAGTTGTTCACTAAGGCTCCCTAGAATGTCAGTTTCAAATTCATCAAGCATATTGCCAACTTTTGCCCTACTTACAGATCCAGTTGTAGATTTGTTTGCTCTAACAAGAGACGGATCTCTTGGCCCTTTCCCTGTTTTTGATTTCCCTCTTGAGAGATAAACACATAGTTCTCCTATGTCACTTAATGGAAGTTGAGAGATATCTCCCTTCCCCATCATGTTAAGGATATCTATCCAATATATCCACTCATCTCTAATGGCCTTTAACAAAAGAGCTTTCAAAGTTTCTTGATCTAAATTGTTCATCTTTGCTCTTTTCAAATTATAGTTGAATATCTCAATCAAATCTTCTAAGTTTTCATTCTTTCTCTGCATCATTTTGAACACCTCATATGTATGATTGGTAGGCAAGCAATAATCCAAGTATCTATCCAAAAATGCATTTTTCATGTCATTCCATGTTCTAATGGATTGAGTGACTAACCCCATGAACCATTTCAAAGTAGCCCCTTTTAATGTTGAAGGGAACAATTTGATTTTTTGAGAGTCCTCTAGATAGTCATAGGTTCTACAAAAGACTTCAAACTCAAATAAAAATGTTTTAAGGTCCTCACTTCTCAACCCATAAAAGTTTGGGAGGACAGATGGTGAGATGTTTTTAATTTTGGTATGTGTTTCCTCATCCACTATAGGGAATCCAAAAGAGTTATCTACTTCCCGATTTCCTCTGCCTCCTCCATTATTTCCTCTACCTCCTCCATTGTTTCCTCTACCCCTCCTCCAAACAGAGAGAATTATCCATCTTGTTCTTCCTCTACCATTATAGTTTCTTCAAAGTCAGTATAGGGATCAATTTGCAAGGTTATTCCCTCCTCCTCTGGTTCTTCTATTGATGGACTATGGGAGATAGTTTCTAATTCTTCTTTCTTACCAGGTATTCCAAATTTGTCAACTACAATAGGCTCTCCTGTGGAGGTGAAAAAGGTTATCCCTACTATTGGAGATTCAAAAATTTTCTCTCCTACGACTGTTTTGGTAGATGAAGTAGGAGAATCTTCTGATTGATTTTCTGCCCCTTGAATTCTAGGAATCTTATGGTTGGGAGTATGAGTCTGGGAAGGAGGTGTTCCTTTTCTAACTCTTGGTGGAGTAGGTGG
The DNA here is from genome assembly GCA_000404065.3 of Pinus taeda. Taxonomy (NCBI): domain Eukaryota; kingdom Viridiplantae; phylum Streptophyta; class Pinopsida; order Pinales; family Pinaceae; genus Pinus; species Pinus taeda. Next base: position 149,697 of record APFE031219206.1, read on the forward strand.
TGTTTGTAGGAATCGAACTTCTGCCCCTAGCTATAAATATACCCCTAGAGTCTCTCTCTCTGCATGTCATTGTTTTGTTGTTGTTGTTGTTGTTGTTTTTTTGTTTTTTTTTTGTTTTTTTTTTTATTGTAAGTGATAAGGCTACCTAGTTACACTTCCTCGACAACATTGCCAAAATGTTTGGTAAATTTAGTGTCCTAAATTTCTCTACATATATTATCAATCCGGTTATTGTAAACTGGTGAAGTGTAGTGCACTATATGTGCTAGATGACCCTTATTACTTCAGCGTTTTTGAGTTTTATGTTGTTTTGGGGTTTTTGATCCTTTAATCCCTAATGATTTACAATGTGCTTAACAAAATCTTAAATCTACTTCTACTAAGAATCTAAAGAAATGAAATGAGGACTAAAAGTGCTTTAAGCAAGATTTGGAAGTAAAGTTTAATCAAGAAATAGAAACATAGTTTCTATTTATGCTCTTACCATTGTTTCCAAATCATGAACTAATAGAACTTAAAAGTGAAATTGCAACTATTTATGATGGAAACAAAACTAAAATGAAATAATGAAACTGAAAGTGAGATTACAACTATTGTTTAGTCTATTGCAGAAACAAAACTTAATGAAATATTGAAAGTGAAATTGAAACAAAACTAAATGAAATACTTAGTTACTCTGCCTCTTAATTTTGGAAGACAAACCTCCTTGGGATGACATTTTGAGGAATTATGTACTTCATTATTCTAAGAGAATATAAATGCAAAAAAGCATAAAATACTCATTGCATAAATGAAGTATTCAACCATTTAGTTTAAGATGAATCATCAACTAGAAGGGCTTTCTAGAAACATTCGCCTACACCATAAGTCACTAAACTAGTAATAAAATGGCAAGAAAAGTAATGGCACTAATCAGTTTAATTGAAAACCTAAAGACTAATTAAACAACAAATGAAACAAATTACTCTACACTACTGAATTCAACTTCTAACTACTAATGAGAAACTAGAAAGAAATTAAGCAAAAAGAACTATTCTACAATGAAAGAAGCTATTCTGCGTTAGTAAGAAAATGATAAAGACTGCATTATAAATAAGGCTAGTAAATGGTTATAAATATTATGGAAGAAATGATGAATTTATAGTTTAACTAAAAAGACAAAACAAAATGAAATGAAACCTTAGTCAGAGCAAGGGTTCTTTGTAGCTGCTCAGGTTATGCATACTTAATCAAAACTCCAAAAAATGCTTTCAGATATCCATCAAACTTGCGGTCTTCATATAAAAAAAACACAGTAAATGAGTTTTCAAAATTACAGAGAAAAAGTATGAGCTTAATGCATCAGGAAAATTAGAACTCATTTTGCATTCTTCACACAGGAATTTATAATAAAATTATACAACTAAGAAAAATAAGCTACAACCAAAAACACATAGCACACAGGCTCACAAATTCTCTTCCTCGGCTGCTGGAGACATAAATCTAAGATGATGGCTGTTGGATTGAGTTGCACAGATGCCTGTTGAAGTCTGTGGATTCAAGAAGTTGTTTTGGATCCCATCACTGTGAAACATGTACAAAATAGAGTCATGTTTGCCTAAGGTCTCGACATTTGACTTCTCCTTTGATTGATGTCTTGTACCATCTTCCTTGTTGACCTAGGCTAGGTAAATAGGACACGATCCATGTCATGATGTTTTCTAAGCTACCCATGTAGTTATTTTCTCCTTCTAACTCTTCGAACCTGTAAAAGCATGGAAGTAGCTACGGAACAACCGATTAGCTATAGAATAGGCTGCGTTCCGTAGCTAAAAGGAAAAAACTTATTCAAACAACAAAACATAAAAGCATAACATGTAAATCACTAAAATTTTCTCCTTAAGGCAATGTATACTAGTTATTGATGATAGGGATGCATTTTCTTCATGGAAAAACAAAGAAAAGTGAGAAGAAAAGTTGCTAAGGGAAGGGTAGTTTTGAGGCTCAACAATCCCTGTGGGGAGTCGTAATGGGCATGATATTCAAGGCAATTGGGGTTTCCATCCTTGGTTCTTGTGGATTCAAGGGCGAGGGCAAAGGGTTTCAGTGAATTTGGGGGGAATTGGTCTATTGGAGTATTTGAGGACTACTAGGCAGCTTAATTTACTAAATTACTTAGTTTTTAAAGCAATTCAATTTAGGTTTGGCAAGAAGACAAGGTTTTTCAGTGGAAATGGGGTAAATACCTAGTTTCTGCTGTTTGAATAGAGTAATGGTGCTCGTGTACTGTTTGCAGGAAGTGCACGGGTTTGCAAGCATGTTGACAATTGAATGTACTCTGTGCTTTGCATGGAAGTCATAATGTTATTTTCATGATAAAAAATGAAAAAACAATGAGTTTTTTGGTTTATGTGTAAAGTCAATTATATTGGCAGGTACATTGGAAAATGATAGTTGGCGCTGATCGAGAGATGTGACATTTTTGGCATGTGGCAGAGGTGGTAAGAAAAATCCATCGCACCACTTTTTGGGATAAGTGGATTTGGGGGGAGGCTGCCCAATTCCACTCATCACGGGCCACATAGCGGCGGGATGAACATTGAAACCACTCACAACGGGCGAGTAAAGGTCAGCCTTGGGAGGCTACCCAATATGAGCATCAACTGTTGGATTTGAACAGGTCAGATCGCATGGTGATCGGGCAATGATTTGATCATGGATTTAATGGAGGGTCTTGACGGGATATTAACTGCAGATTAGCGAGGGATTAATGATGTCGGTGGTGAATTGATTGGTGGAATAGGCTATTAATTAATCATTGGTTTATTAATTAACCCTTTTTATTTAGCAGAGGGGTATGGTTCTTAATTAGTCATTGATCGACTAATTAACCCATTTAGTTAATTTACAAATAAGGTTTATATTTCAAACCTCGGGGGCAGGATATTATGACATGGGTTTTAATAAATATATGGGAAAGGGGTCTTATTTTCAGGAGTTAAATAAATATAATAAAATTAAAGTTATTATGAAATGAGAGTAGAAGAGTGGGATTTTGTGCTAAGTATAATGTGTTTAACATTTATTTACATTTTTTCACTTACACATTATAACTTAGGCTACATACTTTTTATGGGTTTTTCATGGAAAGAGGGGTTTTGTATGGTGGCAATTACTTTCCCTAGTCAAATGGTGATTTCACCTTAGGAAAAGGGATATTTTAAGTGAAATGAATTAATTATGGAGGGGGTGTATGTTGGTAAGGGGGTTTTAGTACTTGGAGCCTATAGGTCATTGGGCTGAGGGTCCAGTCTCTCCAGAAGTCAGAAAAATGCTTTGAGCCCCTTTAACTTGATGTTTTAGGTACTTTTTCCTTTACTTATGGAAAATTAGTAAACGTAAAGATAAAATGAATGGGGAAATTAATCACTTGACTTTGTAATTTTTCATTTATCATCCATACTTTTTGCAACTTGATGATGAAAACAAATGACATGATTTTATCTAATCAATCACCATAATTCTGCAACCATACAGCTACTTACCCACCTACTCATCCTACCGTTTTTTTCTTCTCTTTAATAGGGTGCACTTAAGCTAGAAAATCCCTCTCAAAACACTTTTCTTTTCTTCTACAATAGAAATCTATCTAATTGTATCCTTATTACATCCAAGGGCTCAAATTAAACTGTTAAGCTCCTTTTATTTACTCTACCTATCTACTTACCTACCAAGATTAAACAGTTTGGTCAGGTTTTATTTTCTATCTCTAAGCATGAAATTCAAAACATGGAATAACAAAGACTAAACTATTTGGTTATGGATTGTGGCCTAAATAACAAGTTTCACACAATCATTATTGTACAAAAATTAAAAAGCAGTGGTATTTGGACTTGCACACTTTCATGGTCTTTTTCTTTTTCTTGGGGTTCATTTTTCATCTTTTTTTACTTTTTTTCATTCTTTTTGTCCTTTTATTTTTCTTTTAGGACATACCTTCTTTACATTTTTTATTTTTTTTGATATTTTGAATATGGAAAACATTTGCAGAAAGCAAAGGTATGTACATATTACAGATTTGACCTCTGCTATTCAATAATTATGACACCTATTGGTATAGGAACATAACACAATCACTCAACGAATCCAACAACAAGTGAAGGAAGGGAATTACCAACAATTGTCTCACCATGGGTTGATTAAGATCCTAATTTAGGATGCCATCCAAGACCTCAAAATCCATATAACATGGTTAGTCTTTAGAGACTTTCTAGTAAAGGATGACATCAAAACCCTCACTTATGATGTTAGTCCTTCTGTCAGTGAGGAGGAGGAAAAATAGGAAGAGGAAGATACAGAGCTAGATAAGGATGAGATAGTTGAAGAATAAGCTAACATAGAGAAACATGATGAAGAAGAAGAGGAAGAGGGAGAAGAGAAGGAGGATGATGGTGAAACAAAGGAGGAAACTAAGGAAGAAATTGATGAAGATCAGGAAGAACCAAAAGAGGAAGAAGAAAGGAAAAACATAGAGGAAGAAGGCATTGAAACAAAGGGGAAATAACACAAGGAGGAATCACATAGGGTGTCCCCAAAGGCCACTGGGAGAGAGGTAGAAGTTTCCCTCACTTCTCTCAGTACCCCAGTCAAGCAAAAAGGAAAAAGAAGGAGGCAAACCCCCTTATATTTCAGATCAAGAAAAAGCACAAGAATGAAACAAGGGAAGCCACAAATACCAGCAAAAATTCCTATTGAGATTGAAGATTCCCCTACCCAAAGAGAAAAAATTCCTTCCCTAAGTCACTAATCACATATGTAAGGATGCCTAATACTAAATCAACTTCCTCAAAGCTTAAGGAAATCCTACAGGATCCACAACAAAACCTACAGGAAGTAAAAACATTCCTACAGGATACTCTATTGAAACTACAAGAAGCACAAAAATTGGAAAGCAAGGTAGGGGAGCAACAAGAAACAAAAGAATAAGACCTAGAGATAAAGGAACAAAACTCCCAACCTAAAGTGGACTCCTATTACCAGTTTATTGAAGGAGGCAGGGTAATACCTAAAATATTTTCCATCCCATTATTTTTCGAACTTGACAAGGAGAGGTCCAGAACCCATTGATGGATGCAAATCTCCAAGTAAAAATGGGTGGAAGACATTGGGCACATGGACGAGAAACTCAAAGAAATGGGAAAGAGATAAGTGGCTTAAGGGACAGAGAAGCAATCATGAGAAGTCAACTTGAGAGAGAAAATGCATGGTTAAGAGGATAGCTATAGGGAAGAGAGAACCAACTAGCATGTATGGCTAGCCTCTCCTTCAAGGCCATTCAGTGTAGGATGCTAGCTAAATCCTATGCTCTTCTCCTCAAAGAACAATGGCTACAATTTCAGATCAAGGCACTAGCATAGAGGGGAACCATGCCATTTCATGACTACATGCAGTTTATTGATCTTTGTGATCAAAGTACACTAGAGTATAGGACCAAAATGGTTGATTTTTATTTGCACAACATGGCCCTCACAGACATGAATGTTTGGGACCCTAATGCCAAGCTAGGTGATCTACAATTAATGGCCTTAGCATCATGGATGAACCATGAGGAGTCAAGAGTTGTAGAGATGAAAAGAATATTGGCCAGAGAGAAAAATGAACCTCTTTTCATCAGGGCTGAACAATCAAATCCTATGGCCCTACTTAGCACCCATAATTTGATTGCAAATAATCCTCAACTGGCACCTAGATATCTTGCTACCCAAGAGCAAGAAATTTCACATTTTGAAGATATGTTTAGGCTGCTAGGAGATGATAGTGTACATGTCTACCTAAGGAGATGGAACACAATACCAAACAACTTGAAGATAAGAGAATATCACTCCCCTCAAAGGTTTAGAGGGGCACTGAACAGGACACCTATGTATAAGCAATCAATGCAAAGGTTGAACGTCAATTCGATAGGCCTAAAACACAGTCCACCACTACTCCTAGGGATGCCAGAAGGGAGAAAATAAGAAGAAGAAAAGAGTCAGTGAGAAGAAGTAGAAAAGAAAGCAGGCTTCTATGAACAAGAAGAAGAGACCACAGTAAAAGCATGGGATGCTAGAGAGGATACTAGACCCATGAAGGACATGGATATTGATTAAGTTTCTTAGAGGAAGAGCAACACTTTTAGTAGGGGGTGATGATGAGCCACATCATTAGGTAATTATATGGGCCTTAATTCACCTCCTAGCTTAGTCAAACCAACTATTCTCATAACTTATTGCATACCTTTGATTATATTTTGTTTATGAGATGAGTTAGAGTTGGATATTTTAATTTGTGCTCTCGTGTGCATTTTATGCAGGATTAAAGGATAAAATCTAGGAAGTTTGGCAAAGACCTTGGTCAAAAATTCAATGAGACAAGGGAGACGAAGTATAGGAGGAAAATCCTCCTCATTTAATACCCCTCCATTCAAATATTCCTCCATTAGCTTGAAGTGCAAACAACCAAATCATGAGGACTAGAAGGTAGCTGAGAAAGTGAAAGACAAAGCACTAGTTTATCTTGAGTTTGGGAGCCTAGCCTCCATAATTTTAAGGAAGTCCTTGGAGACTTCATATGTATAAGTAGAGAGGCCTAGGACCTTTGTAGGATTCAACTTTTTTTTTTATTGTAAAACTTTACTCTATTTTCGAGCTACAAGACTTGTGACATTTTTTGATGTAATGCATTGTTTTGATAATAAGAATGAGTTTTGTTTTGAGCCAGCACTGAGCTAACTTAGAGAGCTAAAGCTCTTGGGTTAGGGCCCAACCTTAGCAACCAAGACTCCTCTTTATTGTACATGTCTACTAGCATAGATTCATAGTTTAATTATTCATTTGCTTAGTAGCAGCACTTCCATTACAACAGTGTAGATTAGATTGGTTGTATGTTAGTTTGCTTCCATTTGTGCCTTCTTTCAATTAGAAGGTTAGAAAGGAGAAAAAGGATCACTATAATGTTTTCAGCAGGTGTCTCAACCACACTTCCTCCCTCTGGGACCATGACTTGAGGAAGAAACCCTTCAGCAGCCCCAAAAACACAGGTTTCTAGTTCTTGCATGAGCTTTGGAGTGTGTTGTATTGATTCAACATTTGGTTCATTTAATTGTCATATTTTTCCATTACTCCATTTCTGCAATAATATCTCACTGACGCTTTCATTCCCTTCAAAACTCTCTTCATGCATAATATAAGTAGTTGATTCATGCTTTTCTAGTTTATGAAAATGTATCTTGTTGCATAGTTCTTGGAAAACACACATGTTTTAGGCATAACAGGTACTTTAGGAGGAAACCCAGACTTCATCACAAGTAGCCACCTTCCACTTCATCCACCCTAGCTATCTCTTGTTCCACCATCACCCTCACTAGTTTTCTTTTCATTTTTCATTAAAATTCCCCTAGATACATCGAGTGAATCTAGCCATCTCTCATCTTGGATATTGATTCCTGAGTGTTCCTAGAACTTCTAGCACGCCATCCCACTCATCACACACCTTTTCCAAGCTTCCAAATGCTTCCAACACCTCACAATTAGCTCTCAATCATATCATGTAGGTTTCCTGTAATTCCTGCAAGATCTAGGTTTCTAGTACATCCTGTAGGTTTTCCTGAAATGGTCTGCTTTAAGGCCAAATTGATGGGGAACCTCTAGGAAGTGAAAAAACGCCTCCTATGACACTTCCACACAATCCAACTTCTCCATAAGCCTTTTATCCATCCTTAATCATCTTCCATGCACCTGCCACATCCAGAAGAACAATTAATTTGCACACTTGATTTCGCTAAAAAACAAAAAAAGTGAAAACAAATTTAGTTTAGTTTTCTTGCTTACACATTAGTATGGTTTGATGCTCTTGAATTCTATAACTTAGATAGTAGCATTAGGTTAGTGATGATTTAGCAATTCTGCTTAGAACAACTGTTTAAATGGTTAATTAGGATATGGTGTGATTGAGCATTACATGTTGTTTTCTTCATTACTATAGTAGCGTAGCTCTCTTAGAATAGATTTGCTCTTCTGCCATCAAAGAATCAAGCTTCTTCTGACTCTATAGAAGTCTAGCTTAGAACCCTTGGGGTCTCTCGGTGTATGAACAACGACAATAGGCAGGACCTTCACTTTTACTTGTGCATATAGCATTGTCACCTCCAAGTTTGTACAAACCTCGGGTTGATAAGTAAATATGGTAGCCCAAGAGTTGTAGCATATTTACTGCAATACTGGTGTTAATCACTGGGTGGTAACATCAATTTTACAGAGAGTTTACAGGGCAAGCTAACTAGCCTCACTAGATCTTTTAAACCAGAATGATAAATGGAATGACAGATAATGATACCAATTAGGATTACAAAGCCTTTAAATATTTTGTAATCATACTTCATAATAAAACACAGAGATTGTAAATACAGATAGCATTAAGGTAATCCAACAACATATATTAAACTATAATTTCAGTTTTACAATGAGAAGTGAAAATCCATGGATAAGTAAACAGAAATACATTAAACATAGAGAGAAAAACATCACCAGGTCAAAACATATCAAGTATCCTGCAAATTGTCCTTTTATTGATGCTCCAGCTTAGAAATTACAATGCTTCAAATAGAAAACTAGTTTAGATGATTAGGTTCCAACCCCTAATACTCCCAGTGCATGGAATATTTAAACAAAATCTACAATGATTTGACTTGTACACTTGGAAATCTATTATTTATTACAATGAAGGAAAATTTGACTAACGTAGCTAAAGAGTAACCACACTGAGAAGACTGGGATAGGTGTCCCTCCTTTATTTGAATGTTGTTACCAAAAGATTTAGTTAGACTGGAGTGGTTTTGCTGACGTGGCTAGTGCTGACTCAAGCCTGTGTCACTACTCTAGTCATCCTTGTCTCGTTCTTCCTGGTAGTCACATACATCACTCCACGCTTCCCCTTCAGGGATCTTGATTTTTATTAACCTTCAGTACACCTTTAGCTTGTGATGGCTTGACTAAAAATACATGCTTCAGCTCATGTTGGATGTAAATCTCATTGTTGATTTCCTATAGTAAAGCTTTCTCTGTTATGCTGCCTTTGTGTTTGACAGATTTGCAGCATCTGTGGCTATGCCTTGAAGCTTCTCGACATAATCCCTTTTGTCCATGAGTTTTTCATTTATAACAATCAAAGAGGGAAGACCCTTTTGATGCAGAGGTTGTATTCTGTTAAAAATCCTATTTACTATCCATTCTAAAACGTGTCACTTTTCCTTCAATTGCACAATTAAACTCTTCTTTGTCAGCACCTTCTTGACCTATAGTATGGTCTTTGTCCTGTTTGCCACCCCCAAGTCTTCCAACTCATATTTTTTTCTTCCATTTAAGAACTTGATAATTCTATTTGCTATCTCTGGCATATCTTCCAACTATGTGTTGATGGCTGAAATGGCTTCTTTGCCTTTTTCTAGCAACTCTTTTCGCTAAAAAATAATTTGGATGCTAGGCCAAAATTCATTCATCTGATCTATGATATTGTGCCAAATGATTTCCTTAACGCAGAATTCCCAATGGAGGATTCTTTTTCTGACTTCTAAAGACTCTCCACCAATGCCTTTGCTCTCTACATCTCTACCAAGTGGTTATCTTTAGTCCTTTCAATATGATCTTGTAGTACACTAACTTAGGATTCTAGCCTTTTAATTTCTTCACTTTCAAGATTCATTCCCTCCATAGATTTTGCAACTGTTCTGTACTGCTTCTTGCTCCTGTTGCTATAACTGTTGGAGTAGTTATGGGGAGGGCTGTTAGAGGAAGGGTCTCCATTGTGGTGGTAGCCACCTGTGATACTTTTTTTTTTTCTTGCACCATCGTTTCCATCTAAGTCTCTATTTGTTTGATTTGTATGGATTGTTCTACTATAAGTTTCATCATGTTAGCTTTTATGGTCTTTGTTTCCTATATTTCCTTAGTTAGTGGGTCATGTGTAGAAGGTAGCTTGAGATCCTTCTTCAGAGCTGCGATGTCTAGCTCTTTCTTCTTTATCACTTCTTCAGATGCCTTGGTATCTGAGGGGTCATACCAAATTTTTATTATTAAGTCTTCTAGAGACTTAATCTTGGTGTCTTTTGATAATGATGAAATTTTCTCCATCTTCAACTGAGACTGAGCATTTGAAAGAGCTACGTACATTTGGAGAACATTCATCGAAGTGCTGGTCAAAGTAGATGAAATCATTTAAACTATTTGCTTATGCATCTCCAGTTGATCAATTGGATGCACATTTTTAACATCAATCTCAAATGAAGTCTTCTTGTAGTCTACTGGAGTTTTAGGCTGTGATGTTTGTGCCTCCAAAAATTCCATATGCATCTTTCTCTTCTTTGATTCAAAGTCAGATAGAAGTTTGCCTTGTGAAATTGCACTATGATTCCAAAACTGAGCATAAGTGATCTTTTTAATCATTTCATTACTAATTTTGATTTCCCTAAAGGTATAAAATATAGTTTCTTCTTTCTCCTTAGTCACCTTTGCGAATGAGGACACTAGGAGAGTTTGTTGTCTTTCTGAATTTCGAGTAGAAGGAAATGATTGTCCTCTAGATGGTGAAGAATCTGGAATATCAATTATTTTGATCATTGTCTGTGTTGTTGATCCTTTATCTATATCCATTTGTTTTCTAGCTTTCTTTATGTACTTCAACCTAAATTCCTTTATGGACATATCATTTCCTAGTGACTACTCTTCTCTGGATATTTTCCCTGTTGTTCTTTGCTTTGGCTCTTTTCTCTTTTCATACCTTTATTCAGTTGCTTGTTTCTCCTGCAGCCTTGGGGTTTATGCACTGGATGAGGAGATTACCTTCTCCTCGGCCTCCTATAATGTATGTGGCGACCACTCTGTTTGATTCATGTATATTTCGATTTTAGTTCTTTGAGTGTGGATGTAGGCCGTGGATTTATTTTCCACCATGTTCTTAGAAATAATACCCCAAGGGTCATAAGACCAAGTGAAGCTATGGGTGAAATTCATCTCTCTTAGTCTTCTATCTCCCTCCTCTCCTATAGCTCTGGTATTGCAAATGAAGGGACCAATTTGAGACTTCATCCAGAATTGGGATTTCTTCTTGGCTGCTACAAAATGCATCTTATCTATGTTGATCATCTGTCTAATATACTGTAATGTAAATATCCTCACGGGGAGGATCTTTGGCAGCTTGTAGGGAGCCAATTCATAGCCATACACTCTTATTTCATTATAGTTTTGGTACAAGTACCAATCACTAGTTCTGGCTTGATCAGACGACTACATAATTCTTATCATGTCTTCACTTATCCTTGGTTCTACAGCTCCACTGAGGAGGCTCATTATTGGGTGTACAAACATTTCCACAACTGTCTTGTAACCAAAATCGTTTTGATCTTTGATCACCAAGGTTGTCCAAAATATCACTAGTTGAGGCTCACCTTCATCATTCATTTTTCTCAATGAAAACTAAAACCTGTCTACTTAAAAATACACAAACATGTAAACCAACACTGAGGAATAATGAGAAAACTCTTTTGTGAAAAAGTTGACAAGCTTTAATGAATTACATCTGCTAGAAATTGGTTGAAATTGAAAATGATTGAGGGGTTGGATCCAGTGGAGAAGATAGATAAGAAAGATATAATATCTTCATCAAGCCATTGATCAGAATAATAGCCAAGTAGGTAGGAGAGGATTGAGGCAATATGTATGGTTCTGTCAGGGAAAACAAAGGAGGAATAAGGAAGGTTTTTGCCTGGAAGAGGTGTGTTCTTGGCCATGAAAAGCTCTAATTTTTTAGCTCTTTTGGAGAAATCAAGCTTTTTGTACATTTCAAACAAAACTTCATGTGAAAAAGGAACAACTAATTCAATAACAAGGGCATGGATCATCTGCATGATTGATTGAGAATCAATTGTGAATAAAATATGTCATGTTGGGGTCGTCACTACTCTTTGTTGTGGGTTTTATGATTTGAAATCAGGCCATTGGATTGGCTTAATTTGGCATGCGTCTATTGGCTAACAGCCCGAACTCACTTATGGCTTAATGACGGGAACGGGGATGATTGGATGGATGGGATGGGTTGGCACGGTGAGGTGGTGAGTGTTCAACAGTCGCTTGGGTGAGGGGTTTAGCCAATATTGGATACTACTTTTCAGGGGGGTCCTGCGGAGCAGTAGGCGGTATGAGAGGGGGGGTGTGAACTCACTAGAGAATGACATGTAATAGAGTGGAAACCACTGACTTCGGACCCTACCCCATGGATTGAATTTTGAATGGTGAGGGGGGCCCAAAACAAGATGTGGGCCATTCAATTAGGTGAAGTGAGCGGAGATGAGGAGAAATATGGTGGGTAGGTTAATGATGACGTGATGGGTGAGTGCGTGGTGGGGTCAAGTTATGAATGGGGGCAGCCTATAGGAATGTGAAAAGGAAAATAAATAAGGTTCAAAAGTGGGGGATAATTATTAATGTTTCATAATAACCTTTTCCTTAGAAATCCTACTATCCGACCTTAAAAAGATAGAATTTTCTTCGAGCCTTAGGAAATGTCTTCCAACATTTAAGATGGTTTGTTGATACCCCTTCTATATTCTCTGATTCTACCTACCCTTATTCTCTATCCTGAAATTTTTTGTTCTTTCATTGTTTTTTTCTTTTTCATCTCTTTTATTTTAAGATCTAACCTACTCTATAACTTATTTCTCCTCTTTGGTCTAGATTAAACAGTTGGACCAAATTCCATTTCTACCTAGCTACTAATTTCGCAAGATTTAATTGTCTAGAAACTCTTTGCTTTCTAACCTATCAACATAAATTAAAATTTGTTCAATCATGCTTAAACTGTATGATTTTAACAATCTTTGGGGCTTTCTTTCTCTCTCTCTCTCTCTCTCTCTCTCTCTCTCTCTCTCTCTCTCTCTTCTTCTCTATTATAAATATATATATATATTACCCTCTTTTCATTCCTTTTTCCTCTTTTTTTTATGAAATCAAATGAAAATTGAAATCTATGAATAATTTGAAACCTGCAAATTGTTAAATTTTTAATCACCTTGAGATCCTAGAAATTTTAGGACCCAAACAAGGTGAATAAATCATTAGATGAGAGTTAGATGTACCTAGTGAAGAGGAATAAGTAGAGGAAGAAAATTATCCTAAACAACCATTGATAGAGGAACCAGAGGAGGAGGAATTAGTTGAAGAAAACCTTGTTGGGGAACCCTATATAAGATTTGAGGAATATACAATGGAAGATGAAGGAGAAGTACATAATGGATAGGAAATAAAAATAATTAGTGTAGTTAGAGGTAGAATACAGTAAGGAGGTGGTGGAGGGGTTTGAGGTGAAAGACGAGGTAGAGGTGATTATGGAGGTTTTCATGAATAAGAGGATCCTTTTGGATTCCCTATTAAAGATACTAAGACTACATCCACTATGAAGATTATTTATCCATCCATCCTTAGTAGCTTCCATGGGTTAATAAGTGAGGATAAAAAAAATATTTATTTTTGAGTTTGAGGTACTATGTAGATCCTATGACTATTTACTTGATACTTAAAAGTTAAAATTGATTGCTACTACACTAAAATATGGGGTTCTTAATTAGTTCATTGGTATAGGAACAAATTCTATAAGGACATGGGATGATATGAAAGAATATTTTTAGAGAAATGTAAGCATTATTGCATACATCATGACCTTATAGAATAACTCATTAAGATGACCCAAAAAGGCAATGAAATCCTTGAAGATTTAGTGGAGATGTTTACTTGTAATGTTCAAATAGATAAATTGCATGATTTAGGATTAGACACATTGAAAAATTTCTTACTAAAGGATATTAGGGTTGAATGAATTAATCTTCCTAACCTGATGTGTAAAGGAGATGTGTCTTAATTGTCATTTCAAGAGATTTTTTGAACTGTGAAAACACATTTCAAGAGGAAAACCAAAATATGGTAGGAATCCAAGAGATCTAGTTATGTCAAGGGTAAGAGATCTAGATAGATCTATTATCAAACTTGGAAGTATATTAGAAGATATATCAATATCCTAGCATTAGCAGAATTTTGAAGTTTAAAATGGGCCTCCTAAGGAAATTAAAAAATAATAGTGGAAATAATAAAATAATATTAGATAACATCATCAAATTTTAGAGGGAAAAAAAGAAAAAACTACTTTTTTTTAACTCGTATTTTCAACTTATCGCCTTATGGTTTTACTCAAATTTTGAGCAACAACACTCATTGGATGTAGAATTTGATTCCTAGCCCAATGAGTAGTCATGTTGCATACTTTTGATGGACCCTTAGACAATAAAAATTAGAAATGCATGAAAAGTGTGATTGCAATCACGTTTTTTCATGTATTTCTCATTTGTTTCTGTAGTAGGATCTGTCAAAAGTATGAAACATGAGTACTCCTTGGATGAGGAATTAGATTTTGCATCCAATGGGTACTACCACTCAAAATGTGAGTAAAACCTTAGGGAGATAAGTTGAAAAAGTAGTTTTATTATTATTATTATGATTTTTATCTTTTTACCTTTTTACCCCAAAAAAGGTGAATCATCCACCATGGTTGACATCAATATCTTGAATCCTATTTGCTCTTATAAAGTTTATTTTGGTTGTACGTTTTTCTTAGGAGGCCAATTTTAGAGCTAAAAAATTATCTATTGATTCATGGGATAATCCTATTGAATTTATGATATTAACCCCAAAAATTAATCTAGGATGAAATCCATTAATTCTTGGCAAACCATGGTTAACAACAGTTGATGCATTTAGAAGTTGTAGGTCTCGTGATATGTTTATTTATGATGGCAATACTACTAAACATTTCACATTATATCCACCTATAAATATCATAATTGAGATAGGAAATGGAGTTTGGGTTGAATATTATGATGTTGAAGATTTTGAAAACATTCAACCAATATTAACTATTTGACATAATGATGAGGAAGACCAATTCATGAATTTAATGGATAACCATGATTTTTCTTCATATTGTGAGAATTTGTTTTGTGTACATATGTTAGATAAAAGTTTCTAAGAAGAGTGTGGAATTTAATATTTCTCATCTCAACAATCCAAAATATCATTAAACTCTATGGAAAAAATTTCGAATTATTTGGTAGAAATTTATGTAGGTAAAACATTAAATATTAATAATAACTTGGAAGAATTTCAAAAGAAACAATTAATCAAGATTCTACAAAAGCATTCTTGTGCATTTGCATGTGAATACCCTGACATGAAAGTAATTGATCCAAATACATGTATGCATCATATATTTTAACAAAAGAATGCAAAGTGAGTATGACAACCTTGGAGATGGATGAATCCTGGTATGAGGGAAATTGTTAATGAAGAGTTACAAAAATTGATTAATGCGAATTTCATTTACCCAATTTCAGATAGATAATGGGTTTCACCCTTGGTGATTATGCCTAAAAAAATGGAAATTCGAGTGTATGCATAGATTATCAAAAATTAAACAAAAAAATTCTAGAAGATCATTTCCCAATACATTTTATTGGTAAAGTATTATATACTCTCGCAGGGAAGAAATATTTTTCATTTCCTCATGGATTCAATGGATACAATCAAATTCAACTCACACCTAAAGATCAAGAAAAATATATTTTACATGTCCATGGGGTACTTATTTTTATAGCATACTTCAATTTGGTTTATGTAATGCACCTGCTAGATTTCAAAGAGCAGTATTATGTATCTTTTCTAACTTGATCCATGAATGTGTAGAGGTTTATATGGATGAATTTACTATCTATGGGAATACTTTTGATGAAGCTATGGAAAATTTAGATAAAGTCCTTTTTAGATGTAAATCAGCGAATATTTCGTTGAGTAATGAGAAATTATTTATAATGTTTAATGAAGGAATTGCTTTGGGTCATCACGTTTTATGTGCTAGAGTCAACGTGGATTCATCAAAAGTTGAGGTTATCTCCAAAATTTCTCTACGAACATGCAAAAAGATGTTAGAAGTTTCTTGAGATTCATAGGTTACAATAGAGTGTTTATAGAAAACTACAAAATGATAACTTTACCACTTTTCAAACTTCTCACTAAGGACTACGAATTTTTTTGCAATTTTAATGTCAAAAAGCATTTAAGTCATTAAAGCATAAAATTTCTAAATCACTAATTTTAAGTGGACCAAATTGGTCCCTCTAGTACCATATTTCTACTAATGCTTCAGATACAACTTTGTGAGCTATATTGGGACAAACATACTTAACTCCTTATGTTATTTATTATACAAGTAAAAAATTGGCTCCTATAGAGTTGAATTACATAGTTATATAAAATGTGTTTTAAGTTGTTGTTCATGCCATTAATATGATTAGACAATATATAACTAGTTATGAGACTTTCATTTATACTAACAATTCTTCTATTATATATCTAATGAACAAACCAATTACTAATGGAAGAATTACCAAAAGGCTTTTATTATTGTAGGCATTTAATATTACCACTTTAGATAGACCAAGAAAAGAAAAAATAGTTGTTGATTTATTTTCCCTAATGGAAAATGATAATAATGATACTCCTGAAGGAGATAGTTTTCCTAACGAATATCTTTTCGTGATATATATTAAAACTCCTTGGTTTGTAGATATTGCTAACTATTTCGCTACAAGCAAATTTCCACGGCAATTATCAGCTAGAGAAAGAAGAAAAGTCATCAAAGCCAGTGCACTGTATTTTTCGATATAAGAATTGTATTGAACATGACTTCATTTGATCATTTGAATATGTGTTCTAGAAGATGAAGTATCTGAGATACTAAAAGCATGTCATGGTGAACCATGTGTAGGACACTTTGCTAATATAAGAACTGCATATAAATTGCTTCTTTTGGGATATTATTAGCCTTCACTTTTCAAGGATTCCAAATAATATGTCAAAAGATGTGATATTTTTCAAAGAATGGGAAGACCCGTGTAATTAAATAATATTCCTCTATAGCCACAAGTACTAATAGAGCCTTTTGAAAAATGGTCTCTAGATTTTCTTGGATCCATCAATCCTCCATCTAAGAAAGAATGATATATACTTGTTTACTCCAATTATGTTACCAAATGGGTAGAAGCTAAGAAACTTACTTTTTCTATTGAAAATGATGTTGTTACATTTCTCTTCAGAATATTTTCACTTCATGTAGTGTTCCAAGAGAAATTATAATAGACTATGGTGTTCAAATTACATCTAAAATGGTGTATAAAATTATGGATTAGTACAAGATTAGACATCACAAGTATACTCCATATCATCCACAAACCAATGGAAAACTAGAATCCACCAACAAAGTACTTGAAGCTATACTGACCAAGAGTGTACATCTACATAGAAGGGACTGGGTAGATAGGCTTCCCAAAGCACTCTAGGCATAACATACCACATGGAGAAGTCTTGCTCGACATACTCCTTATGATATTGTCTATGGGAAGTAAGTTCTGCTTCCTATTGATGTCTAGGTGGAGATATTCAAGAAATAACAAATTTGGGGCTTAATCTCTCTTAATCCCAGAAAAAAAGGATGGAACCATTGAATGAATTAAATGAGATTCGACAAGATGACATACCAAGAACAAGTATAAGTCAACAATAGAGGAAAATATGGCATGATAAATTCATCAAAGTCAAAAATTTTGAGCCAAGTGATTGGGATCCTCTCTTTGATTCCAAGTTTAAGCATTTTCAAGGGAAATTTCAAACACATTGGCTTGGTCCCTATGAAATGGAAGTTTTTCTTGACAATGGAGTAGTTAGAATTAAGATTATTGATGAATGGATGACTTTCCTTGTCAATGGGCATAGATAAAATTTATATGATAAGGATTTAACAAGAGAAGAGTTTGTTAAAAGTATACAAGAAAATTGTGATATAAAGTTGGTAGGAAAAGGAGATCCTTCTCCTCTACTACCAAAAGAAATTTGATTTAGTTTTCTCGAAAATGAATATATATATATATATATATATATACTATATATATATATATATATTATATATATATATATATATATATATATTATTATATATATATATATATATATATATATATATATATATATATATATACACACAATAAAATCATAGCTATGAAATTCCACATTGTTTCCATTATAATGAAAAAAATATTAGTTGAAAACTAAGGGATCCTTGGAAAATTTTATTTTATTTTTTATTTTCTCTTTTTCCCATTTCCTCTCTTCTCTTTCCTCTTTGGAAAATAATTTTTCAAGTCCAAAATAATTTCTTCAAATAATTTGTTTCTCTTTTAAAGAGAACTCATTAGCAGTCATTAGCATCATCAATCATTATCAACATTTAGCACATCAAGCCTTGAGAAACAACCAACATTTGAAGGATTGAAAATAAAATTTCAACACTGTCAACATTTACATCTGATTCAATATTCAGTGGCTAGTTCTTTTGAGATACACCTTTGACCTTCAAGCGATAAAGAAAAACATCTTAAAAATAAGCATACAACAAAAAAGTAACCATATCGATAGTTAGCCAATTTGATTAAAGTAATACTATAGATCATTGAGTTGATGGATTTGTTATAATATTTAGATCGACTTCTGAATTAATGACCTACATTCATTTTATTGATGACCTTAATCATAACCCATTCACTATCATCCCACAATCCTATGATTTCATTCCATTATATCTAAAAATATCCTTATTGCATACAAATAACTCAAATCCCAATATCCATGACAATATTAATGGATCATATCCAAAAAAATCATGCGTAATTATGAACTAAAAAGGAAAATCATAATCCAATACTACCACCTTAAGCCATTCATACCATTTTAACCTCACTATTTCAAAATATCACCCATTCTCACACTCAATTTCCCATTGGTACACAATTGAAAGGAATAATTTGGAGGCAAAATTTCTTCACGACAATGAGAGTTATAGTTCATCATGAGCCTATGGGTGTAAATTTCCTTAATTCATACCCTGAAGTCTGATAACAATTGTACAATGTGGGATGCCTTAGATTATTTGAAATTTTTAATGGGCATAAAGTTGAAGTAACCAGAGCCTTCATCCTAACCTTTGATGGAGTAGAGGCAGAAATTAGGGACATTAAAATGAAACTAACTAAGTTTGTTATCAAAGAAACATAAATTCAAAGGAGTTTTGAAAGACGGTTCAAGAATTATAGATTAAAAGATGAACACTAGATATCCTTTGTCCATAATCTAGATATGAACATCTCGATCTTGAAAAAGGGTATTCCTACCTCTGCACCAAAATTTCAATGGAGAAATCTATCATTGGTATCACAAAAATTCCTCACCTGTGAGGGGAGGTATGGAACCCTCCTCTTCTATCATTTTATGTTGTTAAAGCACTTTACGAGAGGAAAAAAACTCAATTTTCCATACTATGTTATGTGGAGGCTAAAGAAGATGGCACTCAACATCTAGAGATACTATAGAAACATAGAATGGGCCTTGTATCATCATGGTATGGTAAAAATCATCGTAGAAGGAAAATTAAAGATTAATGTTGATAATTGGAAATACTTCCTTGTAAGGAATCATTTTGTGGAAAGTGAAAAGGAAGAAGAAAATGAGAAATTTAAAAGAAGCGAGAGGAGAGATTCTACAAAACCTAATGTTTAGTATCAAACTAAAGAAAATGAGAATATGGACAATGAAAAAGAAGTGTAAACAAAGGTACAGGAAGTTGAGGTTATAGAGGATAACATTTCACTTAACGAGTTTATGAAGAACACAAAATTTTCAAAGAGTATACAAAATAAGAAGCATCAAAATCAAAATCAAATGATGATGAATCAGAGAACATTGGAAAGGAGAACTCCATCACACATGAGCACGAAAATCCTCAAGAGAAAGATAAAAATAACTCTTAAGTTTAGAGCACTAAAAGGAAAAACAATAAGGAAATAATGGAGACAGAACAACAACCAAAGAATATAGGAGGATGACTACAAGTATGATTACACAAATTAGTCATGGTGCACTTGAGACTATAGAAATTGATGAGATAGAAGAACAGATGATGTTAGAATCTAGTTCAAGTAAAAATCCAAAAGTAAACCTTGTTCAAAAGAATCCCTATTATTACTATGAAACGTTGGGAAGAGAGGAACAACAAGGAAAGGTAAATTATCCTCCTAAACAAGAATTAGATAGTGATACTCCATTTTTTTATCACTTTGAATTAAAAAAAAATACTTCCTCTCCAAAAAAATAAGAAGTTGTTGATACATTAAATAAAGAGATATTTGAACTTTCGATGTGCTAATTTTTGGTGCCTCGGTGAAAAATTCCAACCATGGAATGAGATTCCTCTTTTAAAGGGGACCAATTTTGTTTATTGAAGCACTGAATTTGGATAAGGGAAAGTGTACTTTCGAAGAAAATCCCACATGTGCACATATGGATAGGTTGGTCCTAACATGAAGATGGACATGCTTGGAAGGTTATAAATACAAGTGACCTCAAGCTCATTTTTATATCACTAAGAGTCTTCTTCCTCTCTTCTTCATTAATTTGTTTGCACAAGTCTAAGGCTAGGTTGAGAAATTTGGTTCATACTAGTCCATGATTGCAGGGTCTGAGGCTCGCACATGTTTTAGGATTTTTGTTTCTGATTGCAGGATTAACAAAATTAGATTTATGCTAGAACTATAGGCTTACATTATCAACATTGTTGATGGAAGCTCTCAAATGCACACATATCTCTTCCTCCGTGCCACTTGGATCTAGGGCTAAAACTTGACATTAGGCCACAATTGACCACAGTCAACCACAGACATGAAAAGTTGTATATAATCTATATTGATGTTGGGAACATATTTTTGAATGTTTTTGGGTTAATTTTGGAAGAATTTTTATTGGTTCATTGTACTCTCTACTCAATATTTGATGACAATATAATAGAAGAATACTTTCAAAGAGTTTTCCCCATAGTGGATTTTCCTCTGGTCTTTGACCAAATATGGTGTCTCCTTTAGATGTGTTCATTTTCTCCATTGTAATTGCATTTAATATTCTATCTTTAGTTACTATGATGTTGCACCAGGAAACCAACAACACTTCCTTACAAGATATAAGATTCCAGCCTCTGGATCTTTGTGATGAGGGATCCATATATAGATGATTGTAGGGGGGTGAGTCAGCTTTTGGGATTTTGATTAGTGTCTTCACTCTGATATTTATTGATTCCACTTGGATATTGATGATCTCTTACTCATCCCTGGGAAAAGTCAGAGAGGCAAGTGTCACAGGAGAAGTTTCTGGAAGATTCCATGATCATCCACCTTGCAAACTGTCTCTGCCATTTGTCTACTCTCACCCATTACACCCTACAGAAGGGCATTCCATTATGCATCACACTTTTTACACTGACCAAGTGAGATGCATCGCACCCCCTGCACTGGGCAGTCTGTATGGTCCAGTTTTGACCAGTTTTGAGTAGTTTTCTATGGAGAACTTCAGGGAGATGATGTAATTAGCTGACCTTGTTCCTCTGGGTGTGAAGCAACAATTTTAGGGACCTAGAAGCCCTTGGTTTATGGACATGTATGATTGGGGTTACAGTGCCCAAAAATGTCTATAATAGTTTCCCCCTAAAGCATGAGGTCGTTAATCTTTTGATGTCGGGTGAAATGCTTTATCATGAGGATCCAAAGTTTTTTAGAGATGGAAGGCGATCTATAATAAGATACAATACAGTACATTATCTTCATAATATTTTTCATGATCTAGCTGAGGCGGGCATTCCCATGCTCAGCTTTATAAATTCATTTTCATGTACATAGGAAAAACAATCGTCTGTGTAGCAGACTGATGATTCAGACGGATTCATCATCCTTTGATTCGGATGATCATTTGTTCGGCAGTGATGTACATTCGATGTCTTTATATTCCTGAATATATCGCAGCCTAGATGGATGAAACTAGATCCGGGGTCTTCAAACTCGTTCAATATTTACTCGGAGTACAAGTCGATCCATGTGAAAGATGTTCTAGAGTCGAACATGGAAAGACATCGCCTAATTACTAGCCAATGATGTAAGCTGTTAACAGGCGCGAGAGCAATCACCGATAATGATGATGACCCTCAAGGTACTATAGTACAATTCACGCGGTGTGAAAATGGGACTTGCCATCTAACACCAAGTAAAATCTTTTGGTCGAAGGCCATTGATGTAAACCTATCACCGGAAGTGAGAAACTTGCCATTGAGGCATGCAAGCTTTAAAGTACTGAAAGGGTTGTTCCTAGGTCGACTTCCTGGATAATGAGCTGATGTCGAGAAGAAGAGACCTGTCATAGGAGGGCCTTGATGAATCCCACATCTACAACATGGAACAAAGCAAATGATTTTGGAGGTGAAAACGATCTGATGATACAAGGTTCAGGGTGGTGGTCATGAAAGAATGGAGCGTGAATGTATTGCAACGAATGAGACATAGATGAATTCTCTGAGTGACTTCTCTTGAACATATCGGTGACACTGAAATGGATTGGTAGTGGTAACCCCAAAGATGGATGGTACGATGGACCAATGGTGATATGACCGGTGAACGGAATAACCCAACTCGACTCAGACGTGGAGTGAAAGTGTCATGTTCAAGAGAAACTTTCTACCAATAAAGTTTCTTCAAGTTTTCTTCCCAATTTTCCCCAGTCATTGCTGACTAGTACGTCTTTATTTTTATCAAGCTTGAGGAGGATAACATATGCTTGTTCTATAATTTTCCCTTCGGGCGAACCCATCGCTATGTTTTAACGAGCCTAGCGATAGTGAAACTCGTTCTTGTCCATTTGGACATGTTTTTCGCTATTGATTTTAACGAATTTAATGACAATGATAACTTGGTCCTTTTTCAATTTTAGAGAGTCTGAAAAGGGACGGAAAGGAAACTCCAATAATCCTTTTTCGTCATATAATCCCTTAAGTCCGAAAAAGTATAAAATAATATGAAAGGGATGAAATTTTAATAGTTTTAACGAGCCAAACAAGACAAGTGCTCAATATTTTTGTGTAATAATCCCTCAGGTCCAAAAAGATTAAAATCTAGAAGAGGGATAGCACTTCCGGTAGATTTAACGAGCTAGAGAGGCCAATCGCTCGGCAACCTTTCCATATTTTACGAGTCAGGGGAAAAGAGCTTAAAGGAGACTTGTTTTTTGAGGAACGAGTGGTAATTTCGGGTAGCAACTGATTCCAGGTAAGGTTTGGAATTTTCCAATCAGGGCAGTGTCATAAGGATGGATAACAAGATCACTCGTCGCAGATGTTCCTCAAAAAGGGTAAAAAATCAAATGGAGGTGTATGATCAGCTAAAACAGAGTGGAGGTGATGATGAGAACATGACCAAGGTTCAAAAGCTGATGATAATGCATTCGCAATGGTTATTTATCGGCGATTGGTTCATTTTTTAATGAGCTTAAACTCTGGGGAAAACATTTGCTCATTGCTTAGGTTTAATTTTTAACGAGCTTGAACTTCAGATAAAAATTGCTCATTCCAGTCATATAATAAGGACATCTCATTGATAGATTCCATTTTTTATCGAGCTTGCACCTTTCGAAGCTTTGCCCTGTATCCTTTCGCATGCAAGCTAGGAATGACCAACTACTGCCCTAGGGGTTAGTTAACTACTAATGTCAGGTGGGAAAAATTTTCCTTTATTTCGTCGATGCCATTTGGCCCTTACGAAGGTGAACGGTTAATTTGACCACACACACAACTTAAGCAGTTGAAGTCAACGAAACTATAGTTAGCATTACGCTGGTTGGTTTTCACTTGCTTGCAAAAGGTTTGCATGCCCCCAGGCATAGAGAAATAGAGTTTCTAGATTACCCTTCAATTTTTAGACAAAACATTTTTCCTATCATGAAAGGCCTACCTTCTAACGGAGTTATCTTATTCTGGTCTAATTCCCTCTTCCTATATGGATGGGTATCAGACTAGTCATATATCCTTCGCAGAAACCTACTCTATGCCTAGAGTTTTCCTGCCGTAAAAG
This sequence comes from Pinus taeda, assembly GCA_000404065.3. Lineage (NCBI taxonomy): Eukaryota > Viridiplantae > Streptophyta > Pinopsida > Pinales > Pinaceae > Pinus > Pinus taeda. The sequence goes on from APFE031219206.1 coordinate 173,797, forward strand.
GCCAGGGTGCATGCCCCATGGGTTTCAGTCACGTCCTCCCGAATTACTCGCGTTCTTCAAGTGGACGGACTGGAGATTGATGAGACATTCCTTGCATGAAAAGACCATTTAGGGATGGCATTTGACTATTAGCTATGTGTGAGCCGGGGAACGAAAGCTGGTCTATGAGCTGGACCACTTGGCCTTCATGCGGAAAACACATTACTCTAAAGAGTGAGGAGACAATGGCTCCCATGCTATAAATATAGTCACGCCCAAGGAGTAGATTATAGTATAGAGGTCCTTGGACTACCATTATGTTCATATAAATGGTTTTCCTTCTCAAAGTAATAGGCACATTTGGAAGGATCCCTAATGGTTGACTGGTTCCTTTGTTGAAGCCTGTCAGATTTCTCATCTTAGGCAGAAGCGATGGCGAACCAAGCGCTTTCCAAGTAGTTGAGGAAAGGATACTCGTAGTAGCCCCTTCATCTATGATGGTACTGACCATGACCATTCTATAAGCTTGTACAATGATTCAGAATGGTAAATTAGACGTTAAACGGGGTCTACTTAGTAGATTCAAATCGAAAGAAACTACTAGGTTGCTTGGAGGTGGGACCAAATAGATAGCCAGATATGACTCTGACGAAATTCCTTCCTATGGTAAAGGAATAGGTAGATTGCCCCCATGTTCATCGATGTCTGTGTTTATGAAAAGAATTTGAACGGTGTCGTTCTCATTCTCTTCAGTGACTGTATCATCTGAAGATGGACGTTCTGAAGGCAAGACCAGGTCAACTGCTGCCTCGACCTTTTGACTTTCGTCTGGTGTGGATTCAGAGGGTTTATCTTCAATGATAGACGCTTTGACCGGCCACAATGGTGTGTCATTCAGATTTTCAACCAGTGATGGACTCGGTAAGAGTTTCTTATATCCAGGAGGAAGCCATAGCGGTGAAGCCAAACGATTATCCAAAAATCTTTTAGCTTTGTCTAGGAAGGGACAACAGTGGACGATGTGATCGCCTTCACACAGTTTACAAGGAAATTTACATTTCCTTTTCTATCCAGATACTTCGATTTCACTAGTTGATGGTGTACTTTCAACACAATCAGAGGTTGATGACACCTGATTGTGCAAACGAGGAGACCAGTCCCTTAAGATCTAAGGGATACAAGGACAATCGCGATGATAGTGATCTCCTTTGCAAATGACACATGGAGATTTAGGCTTGGATGGTGCAGTGTGTGGATTTTCGCTAGATGATGCATGGTTGCTCCTTTTTGCCTTTGGCTCCTTCTTATTCTTATCCTTCTTCTCCTTCCCCTTCTTCTCCTTCTTAGTTACTTGATTTTCAGCTTTACCAGCTTCATCGAGTGAAGAGGAAGGAGGAAAGGAAGAAACAAACGAAGTAGAAGGTTGGGGGTAAATCTAGTATCATCTAGTTGCTGACTTGATTGTTCAGGAATCACAACGTTCTGAATGACGAAGGTCGAGAAGAGCCATATTGGTAAGCCAATCGTCAATCCTCGAAGTGACAATGTGGCCATATGAGGTGCACCAAGATCTCCCCAAGAGGATAAAGGACTAGGATTTCCTCCAAGGGGAAATCCTTGGTTGGTGGACTTCATTTTCCTCAGCCTGAGACCAACACGGGAATAGTGATATTATTCTGATTAAAATAAATTTTAGATGCTTTGACACAACTTGTTTTTTCAATTTTTAAGAGTCGAGAAAAAACAAAAGATGAATCTAGTTGCCTTCGATTTTTAATGAGCTTGAAGTGACAAGTGCTCAGATGGACCTTTTCCTTTAAGGAGTCTGAAAAGGAAAAAAAGAGACTACTCTAGAAATCTAGACAAAGGGATTACCAAACCAATCACAAAACTACAGAATACTTTTTAAGGTACGACAGTCAATCTTCCTGAATGCTGTGTTCAGTGCATTGCGATCGATAGGGCGGTAGACACGGCTTCCTAAGGATAAAGGATATATCCTATTGTGGTCTCCCAATATATACTC
>APFE031219206.1:176237-232177 GCA_000404065.3 Pinus taeda
AGAGCACACACTAGATGCACTGTCCTAAATCAAACCAACAAGCAGTCTAAATGCAAATGCACATGCATGTATTTATTTTCAGCCTTCTTAATATGTGAACGACAAGAAGAATGCTAAGTACAAATCTGAATTATCTTTTCAAAGCGACGGTACTAACAATTTCTCTTCAAAATACGAAAGGAAGATAATGAAACACTTTGCGATTTTGAATTGAAAACTTCTTTTGACACTTGAAAAACTACTAATTCAAATAAAATAAAAGAGTAACAGTATAATCGACCATCAAGAACAATACGATTCTCTTCTATGACTGAAAACGACACTTGCGACACTTCCAATTCAAGAAACGATAGCTTGATTATGCTACTTCTTTGTAAAATAGAACTGAAACTAGCGCACAATACATAAAAACATTCACAGTTCTTTGCACGATGGAGGTGGAATGTTGGAAAGAAATGGGGTTTCCACAATGGTGTACTGATCACAGACAGCAAAACTCCTGAATAGAGCTGAAGAGAGTGAACAAAAAACCAAAATATAGAAGCAGAAGAGGTCTTGTCTGATTAGCACACCTGTAACACAGGGAAAGTGCGATGCAGCACACCTACTGCACATGGGAGGTGCGATGCATCGAGATTCCCAAGAGTAGAAGGTGCGATGGTCTAGGGACGAGACTTCAACTTGGTTCTTGGTCATAGTTTGCAGCTTAGTTTAGGGATTTAGGCTGAGCAAGTGATGTTTAGTAAATATAAATCACAGGGGATGATCTAATGAGGTTACTAGAGCCACCACTATGGCAATTAGAATGTTTGCAAATCGATTGTTCAGTTTATAAACAAAACTCGGAGATAGACTGAAGGAGAATTGATCTACTTTTCACTTGAATAGAAAATTCAGTTCGAAGGCTAGCTAGCTTGACTTCAAGCTTCGTCTGTAAGTTTATAAAACAAGCAAATATAGGAAAGCAAACAATCTATTCACTCCCCAGTGGAGTTGCCATTTTGTTATCGGGAATTCTAGTGTCCACTCGGAGCTGCTAGTCCCACTAAGATTGGTAGCTATCTTAGAATGAAACAAACTAAAACTACCTTTGCTTTCCTTTATGAGAAGTAGATAAGAGGGGAACAAAGGACACCAACCTCAGTCTTGTGCTTGGTTCCTTGTTTGGTTCCTCTCCCTTTTGATAGATCTTTGTCGCTCCTCCTTCTTCTACCCAGCTTCAAAGAGAACATGTGGAATGAAAGAAGCATAATACTATCGAAGAACAGAGATGTACAATCATAACAATACAGGACCAGATATATATTGACCACAAAAATGCATATATCATCAAAAATACAAGAATGTGGAGGAAAACTTGAATAGCTTTATTAATATCAAGAATAGCAAAGATGATTACAACCAATTGTTCTGACCCATTGTCATCCTCTCAGCATGAAAGCCCTTCTTCACCTCATGAAAAGCTTAGATCATCCAACACTATGATGTTGCACCAGGAAACCAACAACACTTCCTTACAAGAAACAAGATTCTAGCCTGTGGATCTCTGTGATGAGGGATTCATATATAGATGATTGTAGGGGGGTGAGTCAGCTTCTGGGATTTTGATTAGTGTCTTCACTCTAATAGTTCTTGATTCCACTTGGAGATTGATGATCTCTTACTCATCCCTCGTCAAATTCAAAGAAGCAAGTGTCACAAGAGAAGCTTCTAGAAGATTCCATGATCATCCACCTTGCAAATTGTCTCTGCCATTTGTCTACTCTCGCCCACCACACCCTATAGAAGTGCATTCCAGTATGCATCACACTTTCTACACTGAGCAGGTGAGATGCATCGCACCCTCTGTACTGGGCAGTCTGTATGGTCCAGTTTTGACCAGTTTTGAGCAGTTTTCTATGGAGAACTTATGGGAGATGATGTAATCAACTGACTTTGTTCCTTTAGGGCATGAAGCAACACTTTTAGGGACCTCAAATCCCTTGGTTTATGGACATGTATGATTGGGGTTGCAGTGCCCAAAAATGTCTATATCACCATTCTCCTCTAATAGGATCAATATTGATGATAATTTAGAGCAGGATAAAGGAGAAATAGGAGAATAGGTTTATGGCCAAAGAATAGATTATGAAGAAAGGTTCTTGAGATATTTTTCCTAGACCGCAAAGTGCAACTTCAAGATGGATGAAAAAGAATGAAGTAGATGAAATATTTGAAAGGTACAAGGAGGAATTATGTGTCAAACAATCTCAAAGGTTTGATGTACAAGTTAGGAAGTCACTCATTAGAAGTTTCAGGCAAGTACCTTGAGCCTATGCCCATACTAACAATTACATGGTGAATTTTGATATCACAAGAAGGAAAATGGTCGAAGGTATGATTTTGATTTTGATTTGATATACTAGAAATCTATTCCTAACAAGTAGTGACCCTCTGACGATCAAGAATAAGAATGATTGTGGTATGAGATATACCTACAAAGATATGATTCTATATGGATTCACCAGATTTCATCGTATTTCAACTAATGAGTCAATTTCAGCATGGATTGATGTGACCCTTCTGAGGAAGGGTCTGGGCAGACCAAGGACACTAACTCGACTCTTGCCCCTTTGTTTGAGATCCTAGGGTGAGGAACTAAGAGGTACAACTCCTAGGGTTGAGGGATATCTAGAAAATAGAGTATCACCCCTATCTATCACCCATAGTATTGGATATGTTACTTCTCTATCTTGGTGTATGTATAGTATACCCTAGGTTTCGTTTGTCTTTCCCACCCATCTCGCCAATGGTTGCTGGTTGCTGAGTTAAGCATGATCCATACTACTTATGGAAAGTGGCATCTCACTCAATATAAACATGTAGTAGTTCTACCACCTGAATCTTTAGGGTCATGTTGGGAAGGTTGGAAGAGTTTTTCGAATCATAGCATTGGCTCCCCACTAGTAGAGATTCCCAAGACATAGCATTGGCTCCACCTTGGCTAGCTAGAATATTTTACGAACTCATAGCATTGACCCTATGTTGGAAGAGTTTCTCTTTTTGTAGCATTGTCTCCCTACTGGCAGAGTTTCCCAGGTCGTAACATTGGTTCCTAGCTAGCAGATTTTCCTAGGTCATAGCATTGGCTCCCCACTGCAAGAGGTTTCTCAAGTTGTAGAGTTAGCTATTCGTTGGTAGTGATATCGGGTGGTAGCAATGGCTTCTCGATGGACAGAGGGTGGTAGATGAATATCCCCTATGATTCTTCTTCTTTAGATTAAAGAATGTTTCAACATATAGAGTTGAGAAAATATGGGACATGATATGATGATTGGATACTTTCAACGATTACATGATGAAATTTGAATTTCTCCCTAGTTGAGAGGGAGTGTTAATTTTCGGACTTTGAGTGACAAATTCCAACCATGAGATGAAATTCCTCTTTTTGAGAGGACCAATTTTGTCCATTGAAGTGCTCAATTTGGACAAGGGAAAGTGTACTACTGAAGAAAATCTCATGCACATATGGACTAGTTGGCCCTAACGGGAAAATGGACACCCTTGGAAGCCTATAAATACAGGTAACCCTAATCTAATTTGGATTTCACCAAGAATATTCTTCTTATCTTCCTCATTGATTAGTTCAGAAAGGTTTGAGGCTTGGTCGAGAAATTTTGTCTGTATAAGTCGAAGATTACAGGATCTGAGGCTCACATGTGTTTTAAGGTTTTGGTTTTTGACTGCATGCTTGACATGAGCATATTTCATCTATAACCATAGACTTGTAGGCTCAACAGTGTGGTTGGAAGATTGCAAACGTACACACATCTCTTCCCCCATGCGGTTAGGATCTAGGGCTAAAATTTGACATTAGACCACATTTGACTATAGTTGATGACATACATGGAAAGTTGTCTCTAATCTATATTGATGATGGGAAATATTTCTAAATGTTGTTGGGTCAATTTTGGATGATTTTGTATTATCTCATTGTACTTTCTACTAAACATTTTATTACAATCTAATAGAAGAATACTTTCAAAGGGTTTCCCCCTAGTGGGATTTTCCCTGGTCTTTGACCAAATCTGGTGTCTCTTGTTGATGTATGGATTGTCTCCTTTGTATTGTATTTATTGTTCTAGCTTTATTTAATATTGATAATTGTAAAGATTAATTTACTAATTGAAGAATTGAATTGGGCTAAGGTAATTGAAATAGCATAGAGTAGTCTAAAAATGAACGAGACGCTAAATAACCATTTGAAGCATGAGAATTATTTAGTGAAGGTACAAAATGAAAAAATGGTTCTTAGAATTTGTTATTAGTTTAGGAAAAATCAAAATCTCAAGAAAAAAATATGACAATGCTCCAGCAAAATATCAAAGCATTGCAAGTTAAATTGTTAACAAGAAAGCCAAGGTGGACTGTGAATGTTAAAATAAAGAAAGGGCACACTAATCTTGATGATTTGATTGAAACCACAAGAGGAGGCCTCTAAAAGACATCACTATAATATTTGAATTTTTGTCACTCTCAGATGCATGAGGGCATGCAACACCTTCAGCATGGGGGAACATTGAGCCTCCAATTTGTCCTATTTTTGTTAGTTAATCTTCCCTTTTTCCTTTGATTTTGTCACATATTTCTACTTCATTTCATCCTTCCCATGGATTTAGAGTCATCCAAGTCATACAATTACATTGAAAAGGTAAATTTCCATCATTAGCTCAAATCTATACATTTTGCTTGATGAAATTGATTTAATTATACAATAGCTACCAAAATGTGCATTTTCTTCAGCTAACTTAATATTCTATAGCCATATCAAAAGTTCTATAGGTTTATGCGAGTTAGAAATTAGCTAAAGCATATGATAAGATGTCAAATGTGATCAATATGGTGGTCCACCTATTGACTACAGATGGAAGTTCACAGGATGGGTGTATCTTGTTACTCAAACCTATGGTCAACATGTCTATGGCACACCTATAATACATAAAATATCAGGTGACCAATTCTAAAATCAAGAAAGAGAGGTTTATTAGTAGGCGAGAAATATCTAAAGACTAAACTAAGGCTCATGGTGTGTGAAGAAGTGTTTTCTCACGGTTCGCTCCTTTACTAACAAATCATGATAAAAAATATCCTATTTTGATTCAAAAACTTAAATGTCAGTTTCAAATCTACTTTCTTGGCACCAACTTCTCAAGCTCTTTAATTCTAAAAAATATAAGCACACTTCATTTGTAAGTGAAACAAATTCCAGAGATTGTTATTATTATTTTGAAGTTTATTTTTGTGAAGACTATGTTTACACATTACGAATAATATAAACTTTTTTAATGGAAATCTCATAAATATTGTTGGTGATTTTATACTTGTGATATTTGTATTCAATACCTCACATTCATCAGGAGCCTCCTTTGAGGACATGTGAGAATTGTCTAGATGTTTCTCATTCTTTCTATTTAATTTATTTATGCTTTTCATTAATAATTAAAAATGTGTTTTGATTAGATGATATATTCTTAATTAGATTTTATCTTGCCTTTTACTCAATTTCCTTTGATTTCTTACAGGTCAAGTTCTTGATAAAATAATAAAAGTGACCAAAAATATTTACTTTGATGTTATTTTGTACCTTAGTCTCAGATTTATGTTTGATAAGTTATGATTAGTTCTACTCTCGTAAGCACAAATTAGTGATCTCCTAGGCTTCTTGAATTTCAATTGTTGTCATTTACTTCTCCTTTTAGCATAATCATGTTGATTTCTTAGTTATGGTTTTGGAATAGATTTATTTCCAAATTCTCATAGGTTAAATCTGCTTTGATTGATAAATTTGATTTATTTCCGCGCATAATTGATTAGAATTATCATTGAATCCAATAGAATGGATTCATAGAATAGAGTTTTTTCAAGAAGCATAATATATTAGGTTTATTTTCCGAGTTCAATACACTAGATTTATTTTCAAACGGGTCAGTAGAATGAATTTCATTTCTTGATCAATAGAATAGAATTTCCAAAGCTTTCATAGTTGAAAATTAGCATATTTTTCTTTCAATCCATTTAACTTTCAAGTCTTGAATATGGTGATTTATTTGATTTTGGTCTTTGAGAAAGAACTTGTGTGTGTGATCACTAAGAACCTTTAATATGTAGGTTTTGTTTTCATATTTCAATTAGAATAGTTTCTTATTAAAGTTGATAACCTAGCATTATAGTGCAAGTATACTTGACATGTTCACGAACCCTAGATTGATAACTTAATGCAAGTAATTCAACCAACAATTAGATTACCCAACAAAAGCTATGACAATAGCATGAGAATCTTAACTAAACTTTGCATGGATATATATATATATATATATATATATATATATATATATATATATATATATATATATATAAAATATATATATATATAATATATAACATGAAAGAAATTGAAATAAAGGTACAATGATACTTAGTTTCAAAGGTCATTTGTTGAGAACCATTATACTAGCAAGATGGGAAATTTAATTTTGAAAATATGATCACTATGTGAATGGTATACTACTTGCTATGCTTTGATAAATATGATGAATTTATTTAATGGATTCCATGTCAAATGGAATATCCATTTGGAAAGTGTGCAATAATAACCAATTTTTGATGACTACCATTATTAAAATGTTTTACTTATACTTTTGAATTTTTTTTTGTGCATGAATGAAATGCTGGCAGCTAGAAACTGACTCTAAAATTGTCACCATACAAATAGCATGGAATAGGTGCATGAACAAGATATTATTTTCAAATAAGTATGCACAAGCTTTAGAGCATGGATGAGGTCATGCTATAATTAGATACAAATGAATTTTTCTTTAAGGAATTTTCATTGAAATATATAAATAACTAAATTGATAAATTTATGACTAAAATGTGAGGCTAAGACCACTTCAGGAAATGTCGAATATTGCAATATAAGGAACAATACCAACCAAATGGACTCTTGAAAATTGATTCAAGCACCATAAATAAGTAAATAAGGAAAGCAATAAACCAAGGTATGAAGGGTACATGAAAGAATTGGGTAATAATTCCTTCAATTGAAATTGAAACTATTGTTTCAACTTAATGTAAGCTTTTCATGGATACCAAGAAATGGTATGGTTAAGGTTGGTAGCCTTCAATTTGGAAATGTTGCAATAAATTTTTTAATGCATGCTAAGTGAAATGAAGAACTAAATTTCTCATGAGCTTAGAGATATGTACTACTCATTTCAGACTCAATTGTATGCTAGAATGAATGTTTAATTGTATTATAAAATTCTTGTAATAAATGTGATGCATGTATAGCACAATATGACAATGTCATTTAAATTTAATTTAATTTAATTTAGTTTCTGTAATAGAATTGTTACGAGTATAATAATTTTCAGTTCACTTTAGGTTGTTCTGATTTTTTTACAATATGGAGACTACATACATATAAGCATTGACAAGTGTTGGTTGATTGAAAAGACCATATTGTACTAAGAGTGCTAGAATGAGCTATGAGATAAAATCCACCATGATAGATTAATTCCACTTGCAGAGGAGATGAACAAAATATCTATGTCTCATGCTTATGAGACCTAGCTTCTGAATGAAGCAACATTAGGAAATTAAAATTTCTAGTTCAAAAATTTTGAGTATATCTCATGGAAAAATAAATGTTGTGAAATGAGTTTAATATTAGAGCTTCAAGCTTAAGAATAATAATTTCATGATGACATTTTAGCCTGCAACATTTTTTTTATCTCATGAGAGCAAGTCATACCTGGTGCCTTAATTATAAGACTCCATGAGTAGTGTAGTGGAGCATGCCAGATCGTTACTTGGCCATAAGACTGCATGCACATGTCATTAGAGAATGATAGGCTAATACTTGGCTATAATACTCTAATGATCATCCCTTGTAGGAAAGCCCTTTCATAGGTAGACTACTTGGAATGGAGTTTCCTAAGCCTGGAAGAGTGAGCAACTCATGAGGGTCCATATGGGAAAATATTTAGGTTAGTTATACTACAAATAATGTAGGTTTCCTAGGCCTGCAAGGGTGAGTAGATGATGGGAGCCCATCCATGAAAACCCTTGGATAGTTAGACTTCCTAAAATGGGGGTTTCCTAGGCTTGAAGGGGTGTGTAACTAGTGGGAGGAAAAATATGTTTGTGCTCACTAATATGTGAGTTTGAGGGGACTTATTTGAAGTTCTATGAAAATAATGTATGGAGCAACATATCTGCAATTGAGTGCTTCCCTCAGTGGTGAAACTACTAATTGAGATGAACATAAGGATGGGGTTGTATGAAAAGACTCCGTGGAGCAATGCTTGTTGGTATGTCTACTTTGGTGGTAGACACTATGAGGGTTGTGATGATGTTTTACTTGGTGGAAGATGTTGGGGTTGTGATTATATATTACTTAGTTGAAACTGTTATTTTATCATCCACCATATGCTATGGAGTTGTGAGGATATATGCCTTGGTGGTAGGTGATGATTTTGTCTTAGTAAAAAATGCCCCACACTCATTGGGTTGTCAACGCGAGGGAGCTTGTTTGGTAAATATGGAGCTAAATACAATTTGGAGTTATGGATAACATACATGACTAAGTGCTTGTTAGGTTTGGAAAAACACAATGCTTGCAAAGTCAAGGAATTAGAGAGTAACTATAGAGATAAGTATTAATTATCAATTTACAATTTTTTTTGTTTAAGTTAAGATTTAATATAGTTTAATTTTTTTGTGATTAATATCATAAGACTCACGTGTTGATGATGTATATGAAATAGTCAACTATTCGAAGTAAATATATGAGGTTGACTACAAATAAAACATTATCAAATTTATACTATCAAAGTGAATAACAGTGGCATAATGGAGTTAAAGACCTTAGGGACTAGGCCATTGTGGTGACACTGGAATCCTGTGATATGCATTGATCAGAACAATTTTTGATATGATATATGAATTATGTCATTATATAAGGCCATAGGGATGCATGAGAATCCATCAAGAACTTCTAGTGCGAGGAATCTTGCTAAGGCATGGATCTATCAAGGGACTAATGAACAAAAGAAGGGATGCTTAGACTTGGAAGGTGTTTGATTACACGGAAGATGAAACTTGAGTGAATTGGTTTTCAAAGGATCATGTGCATACTGATGGGTATCAAATATGCATTGGGTGTGTCTTAAGAAGAAATGAGTTGTATTTGTTCCTTGAAGGAGCCCTTGACATAGGGAATTAGATGGATGGGAATGACAATTCATGGCATGAGATATGCTGTTGATATAAGATCTATAACTATAAAGCTCGCTATTGTATTTTTGTCTTCTGTTTATAGAACATAGAGGATTTTTCTCTTATAAGGATGTGGGGTTTATAAAAACACTTTTTTTCTATCCCCCATGTAATTTTCACTATGTATATTTGTTTATGAGAAATTATGTAAAAGTGTAAAATATGGCTGAGTTGAAGGAGACATGGAATCCGAGATTCAGGAGGGGGAGTTGCTTGGGAAGTAATTAACCCAATATTCTTCGTCTATTAACATTAGCATTTCCCTTAATAAATTTGATGGTTTCGGCAGTAGACAAGGAGGTGGAGTATGGTTACTTGAGAAAAATGATGAACTCTATATTGCCCCTACCCTTGTGGGATGTATTGGTGAAGCCAACACACAAGTTTCAGGGAATGGAGTTGGAAGAAAAGGAAATGAATAGACATGGAAAATAGGGACACATAGTGTAAATGGATGTAGCGAAGCCCAAACATGAGGCGAAATGAATGTTGGAGCTTGCAAAAAAACATGAAGTGAAGATAAAGAAAAGAAGCAAAGATAGAGGAGTGGGAGCGCTTAGGAACAACAACATTGTAGAAATCATTTACGGTGTGATTGGGAAATAATTCCCTACATTTTGGTGTGATCCAATTTGTGGATCGATGTTGGATATAGCTAAGACTATGTGGAGATATAAAATCACTCAGTGCTTGCCCAAAGGGTTAAAAAAACTTAGAGTGAGATCATACTCCTAGACTGAGAAAACCTTCACTAAAACTTGGGTGAATCCCTATGGTTGATTTATGAGAGACTAAGAAAGTCACTAAGGTGCTTATATCGTGGTATAAGTTTATAAACCACTTAGACACTGGAATCCTCCTCTTGATTATATGTCTCACTAATTATTGATATGAATTCCCTTAAGAAATTCACTCTTCAAACTTTGAATCTAGCTCAATGGTTGTTATCTACAAGAAATATTGCAATATATATGGCCTATGGTTGGGTGTAGAGTTGATGTCCCTCCCTCAATTTCCAATCATTTGATTTAAATAGATAATTGTATTAAAATGTGCATATGTTGCATTATGAATGATGAATAATGTTTCATATGAGTTATGACAGTATCTGTACTAACACTACTAATGGAGGAATATGATATTAATGTTTTTCTATGTTGAGATGCTTTATGTATACATTCTCATGGTTTTGAGGGGCTTGCAGACATCTACGTTTATTGATAGTTTCATGAGTTTCAAAGCTACTTACATGGTTATGTATGGTTACATAATATACTTAGCTAAATCATTACATTGTGTGAATTTCCATTAGTTTGATATGCTATGAGAAACACGGATCCATGTTTGTTTAAATTGTGGCTATATTTCTTGGTAAAGGAGTAGGAATTGGTGCAATGTATGATATATCACTATAGTAGATAGTGTCTATTTGGATCCATTTTTTAGTTTTGCATGACATTAGAGACGTCTACGTTTATTGATAGTTTCATGAGTTTCAGAGCTACTTACATGGTTATGTATGGTTACTTAATATACTTAGCTAAATCATTACATTGTGTGAATTTCCATTTGTTTGATATGCTATGAGAAACACGGATCCATGTTTGCTTAATATTGTGACTATATTTCTTGGTAAAGGAGTAGGAATTGGTGCAATGTATGATATATCACTAGAGTAGATAATGTCTATTTGGATCCATTTTGTAGTTTTGCATGACATTGGTGTATTCAAGTTTGCAAAGATGATTTAACTATAACTTATCATGTCTTAGTGTCAATTAGGAGACATGTTGATAGTCTATCGACTATATTATGACTATGTAAAATGTTTGTAAAAACCAATGTTCTTCTAAGGGATTTATCCTTGTAGAATTCATGTTCGTAGTAACACCTTTCTTCAAGGAACCAAACAGAGGTCGTGTGTTATGGTTATGGTTATATATATATATATATATATATATATATATATATATATATATATATATATATATATATATATAATTTGTTGTGTATGTGTATTTGTGTGTATGTGTGTGACTTTATATTAAACCCTTGGAAAATAGTCAACTAGATGAGTTATGGATATATAGTTGTATATAGATATTTACACTTGTTGATATTAAACCATCATTGGCCTAGACTTGGGATACTCATCGAATAGATTGTGGCATATTCGTTGCATATGTATATAACCCTATTGGTATATAACATCTGTCTCTAAGGTGCATGGGTATTGTACATATCCGTGATTGTTTATGCCTTTGAGGCTATTATGGTGGTGATTGATTATAACTTTTACCCTTATTGATCATCATCTCTGTCGTACTAAATCTCCATTAGTACTAAATACCCTTCGGCTTAGACAAATATCTCAACTAAATGTGTTATGATAGCTCTAGTCATCTTAATCACCATCAACCGTCACACACCAAAGAACTAACTTTAAATTGGCTATATGAAAAGTAGATTTAAGTGAAGTTACTTGGGACCATATCTAATGGGGTGACGAGTGGATCCCTTGCAATGAGTTTTAAAATTCTAACAACCTAGAACAAAGGAGTTAATTATTATGTTAATTTTATATCCATTAGACATAGGTATTCCCACAACAAAATTTCACACCCATAACCATAAATAATGAATGACATAATTTATTAATGCTAAAGACACATCTATGTGAATTCCATGTAGGATATGTGAGAAGTACAAGTCTTTTAGGGATGACATGGCACGTCTATGTGGGTCACATGTGGGTGGCACGTGGTGGTCCATGTTAATGTGGCACAATCTGGTTGGTTAATCTATAAATGAGCATAAATTTCAATTCATGAGTCGCATTTAGATAAAAAAATTATATCATCATAAATTTCTCAAAAATCTAAATGTGATGGTGATATGAGAATCTAATTGCAAGTTTTGTAGAAAATAATATTTATTTATGTAACCCTATCTTTATAACAAACCACGGGGGGTGGGTTATTCAAAAGTAACACCTCCCATTGACATGAAATGGTTTAATGGGGTGGGAGGTAGCATTGCACTTTCCTTTACCAATAATAAGGAAGTTATCTCTTGAGTATCTATCATGGACCAATGGTTATTAAAGTTTTAATATATTTCTTATCTCCCCATAGATGGGGAAATGAAAGAGTTCATGATCAAATCTTTTAAATTCTATTTATCTCACTTGATTTTTTATTCCCATACATAGGATGGATATCTTTGAATCAATATATCTGTGCCTCTTTATTGAAATCAGGTTGGCTCTTTTAGAGACAAAAAGGACTAAATTTGAATATGATTGACACATAGTTGGCATCTACTGGGAGTTTTAGAATGGTTTGTTTATAATAAAATGTCATTGATAGAATGATGGAGGATGCAATGTGATGACATTTTAGGAGAAACATGCACTTATTAGACAATACTCTAGCCTTTTTATTATTTGTGTTGCCTTCATTGTTCTATTATTCTAGGTGTATTTTGCCTTTTATTGATTTTATGTGAGACAAATCCCAATGAATAATGATATTATCCACAATTTATTTGACTAGATCCCTTATAAAATATCCTCTTCATTTTTCTTCTAGGGATAAAACCATATTAAAGTCATTCACTATGATCCTATTAGACATTAGAATAGTGTGTCCATATGATCTTAGAGAATACTAAAATTGTTATTTTATCTATAACACATTGGAGGAGGGATATTAAATAGATGAATGTGTTGCCTAGTTGATTTTAAAACTAATAACGTATACACCCATTGTTGAGATACATATGTCTAGAGTGACTCAACAAATATTTGGTCCCAAAGTGTACAATTACCTCCAAAGGTCCCTCTTACACATATGAATATTTTGTTTGTACACTTCCAAACTTTTGTTTTTAGATCTAAAATAGTTCCTTCTTATATTTCTGTTTTGTAGAGGAGAATGATATCTATATTCTCTAGGAAAAATAAGTAGCTTAGTGTAACTTTCTTCGTTTCACTTTAAATTTCCATCCAATTCTAGGATAACATTTTAATTTTTTATTTGATGGAGTTTTAGATCCAATATCATTCTATAGTGTCAATTATAACCCTAGAATACTATTCCTATTGGCTATCTCTTCTCTTTTTTCTTAAATGGTTTTTAAAGATATTGTCCTCTAGAATATTCCTTCATCTTCCTACAACCCCTACTACTATTGTCTAAACTCCACTCTAGAAATGTTTATAATTTTTAGGAGACCTAACAAAGGGAGGACGCAAGATTATTTACATTCCAAAAGAGTTCTTGATCTAATAAAAATAGGGGTTCTTAGGAGAGAAATGCCAATTTTGAGGGTTTGGAACTTCGAAGGTTATAGGTCATAGTGAGGGAGGTTTAGAGGGATGAGAGCTCAACAGGGGATGACAATAGGAGGGTCACACGAGATGGGGTTGTGGGTCTTCATAGTATTAATATGGAAAAAATTTATCCAAATCAAGAGAGAGATTTCACATCTTAGTATGAGGTTTTGTTGGGTTCAACCATATTTTTAAAGTGAATGTCATTGTCAAGTATTCTCTTAAGATGGTTGAGGTAAAGGTGAGATTCTACAATATTTGGAAAAGTTAACATATTCATGTAATATTTATTCCTAAAATGGATTTTTTCATGCTCTAGTTTTTGAAGATCAATCTAGTTATCCAAAACTAGATTTAGTTTTTTTGGAATCCCTATCTATTTCCACTTCAACACAAATTCTAACATAGGGAAACATGCCAAATTTTGGGTTTTAACTTATCAATGTATATTACCAAAAGATTTGCTATGGATTGAAAATTTTCATCATTTTAGCAATGAAGCAATGAATGAGGTAGATAAACCCAAGCTAGTACCAAATTTTGGAAATACCTAAGTTCCTCATGGCCCCATGATGTATGGACCACTTTGGAAAATGAGATCTACATCTTCTCTTATTTTAAACACACTATTGAAGTATCCTCTTGCACAAAAAAATAAGGTAACTTAACTTAATATAGGACTTACCTAATTCTTTTGCATCCACTAATCCATCTCCCTAGGTGAGTGCCATAACCCAAAGAACTATTCAATAAACACTCTTTATACACGAGTGAGTGCTTTGAGGTGTGAAATGGACGGAAATATCCACACCTCTCTCGTAGATTCCAACTTCTTAACAAACTATGAAGGTGTAGATGTGTGATGGGTCCCATGGTTTGTAGCCACCAATTTTCAAAAACTCAGAAGTTCAACCAAAAAAAAAAGTAAATAGTTGGAGGCTTTCGCAACAACTACAATACCTTTTTATGTATGATAGGAGATGTTTAACCTCTAAAAATAAATTAATTTCATTACACAATATTATATATATATAGATATAATATTTTAAGAGATTCTGATTTTTTTAAAGTAAAAGAACAACTTACATCACAATTTTTTTTATGTGGGTCAATATTTAACGTTATTTTATTTTATATATATACTTACTTTTATGACCCATCAATTATTTCTCATCTCTTAACGATATTTAATAAACTAAAACCAAACTATATGACAATCATTATCGACAATATATAATTAATCATATATTCTAGGTCAGTCCTCCATTATTCCTACGTACTTCACCATTCTTTTAAAATCATTACAATTTGTAACATAGAATGCATTACATATTAATACTCAATGCGCGTTGCTAATAATCCATATATTATAATTTGAACACTTCACAACTACTAAGACGAAATGGAATTGGAGATTCTGTTTTATTTGATCGACACTGAATTCCTTGACGAAGACCATATGTCGGGCTTATATTACATGCAACATTTCAAATCAAATTTATTTATGAGTACAATTATCTGTGTTTGATATTGTCGACATAACTTTTTTAATGATGGGCATTAAAATATTTGCTACTCTCGGGATTCCCATTAACACCACACTCAAATCACTCTCTTGAGATGTTACGTGTCACCTCTTTATGAGTCTCTCTCCTCTAAAGGAATACAACTTTTAACTAAAACGATATACATATAATATCTATGCCATATATTCAAAAATTCAGAATTAAAATAATACTAATCGAAGAGAGTCAGGTCATCATTACCTATTTTATTCCAACATCTATGGCTTTCATTATTATTATAATTTTCAATTTTAGATAAAATACAAGTTCTCTTGCATTGAAGGAAACAACGACACATGCACATGTTTTCAAAAGGTAATTATTTGAATTTAATTTGGTTCTTTGTTCGCCATAATCCCTTTTCTATTTATATATTTCTCATGTGACTTGGTCGTAACGTCTTTTTCCCATATATGAGTTGGCCATAATGTTTTTTTAATGCAATTTTACAATTGTTTAATTAAAGTGGATATTTCTTAATTTGTTTATTGGATTTAATATTGTAGGTGTAATAAAGGTGTTGGATTGTGTTTAATAATAAATTTCACATTTTAGTACACATGACTTGAAAATTATAATGTTTTATTTAGTTAAAAAATTAATTTCTTAAAGTTGATTGAATATTGTATAGTTATCCTGCACCACGTAGTATAAAGTATTTTATATTAACTAACTTCTCACATCTAAAATATTTTCAAGAACCTCTGGTCTTTGTCATATACTTTTCCTTCATTCAGTGTGAGTAATTTATAGGACATATCCAATCATGTGTATTCATTTAACATTTAGTGAACTAGTTTTAAAAAATTGTGAATATAATTGTATAACTAGATAAAATTAAAGAACATGAAAACGTGATGAATTTATATATATGTAACATTTTTGTATGTAGATAAGATTAAAGAATATGAAAACATGATGAATTATATATATGTAATATTTTTGTATGTATATAACGATATGAAAGAAATAGTTAATTATATATAAAAAAAAAAAAAATATTATTATTATAAATTTTTTAATAATTTTTTTAGTTTATTATAAAAATTTTAAATAGGAATTTTAAATTTATTAAGTTTTTTAATATAATGATGATAAAGATGATGAAATAGATATTATAGTGTTGATTTATAAAATTTTATAATTGATTTATGAAATCTTTAAGAAAGATATTTGGATTATCTAAAATCTTAATTTGTATTGGAAAAATATATAAGAAAATTATTCTCATATTACTATCATTATAGTATTGATGACTTAGAAGTTTAGAAAAGTTGGAATTGTGAAAATTATTTTGAAATATTGTTAATTTAATTTACACCCTTTAAGTGAATGAAGTTTCAGTCTCTTATTTTTCAAAATGTCATATAGATGATAAAGCTTTTTATCCCCTTAATATATATATAAAATTACAAACTCATTTTAATAGAAATTTTAACTAACTATATTTACTTTATTATGTCTTTTATTATAATATTTTAATGACATTTAATCACAATTAAGTAAATAGTTTCCAACCATCGTTTGGAATTTCGAAAAAATATTATAGCAATAGAAAATATAACTTTAGGTTGTTTATTTAGAAATATGGTTGTGCCATTCTTGTACTTGAAAAATAATCACCCATACAAAAAATGGATAAGGATATGAAATCATTTTAATAGTATTGTGCTATTAGGGCTATACATTAAAAAAAATTAAAAAATAAAATAAATCCCTAGCAACTATAAAAGTGTAAGACATAAAGGTTTTAGATTTTATTATATGAATATGTATATATTTTGTTGTACCTCTCAAGCTTTCTACTTCAATTAGAAAATTGAAGTAGTAAACATCAAGTCATTTTTCATTAAATAAGTCTTTTACTTTCAATGTGATACTAAAGTAAGGGACAATATATTTTTCATTGCAAAACCCTATCTCATTATCAACTTTATTCAAAAGAGTTTCTTCTATTTCTATCTCCTTCTCTATTTATTTCTTCAAGTGTTCCACGAGGTGTCCTCTCTTATGGAACACCACTTCCAAACCTAGAGGTCTTGACTAGAATTAGCTTGACTAGTGCTTATAATTTATCCTTCCACAAGCTTAAGAGACATTTTGATTTCATCTTGTGAATAATCAAACATTACAATGTTGATGTTTTTTTTGCTCGATTGTTCTTCTTCCATCAAATTTACATGAAAATATTCCCTAAATTTTTATTTTTCCACATCCTTGTCAAATTTGACAATTGATGTGTAAAAATCCATTAGGTTGTTAATATCCTATGATACAATTATTTGTGGCTTTGTATTTATTTTAATAATTTGACAATGTATTGAATTTTTTTGCCATAATTTCATCCCCTTCTTGCTTGGAAAGAAAAAGATATGGCCACAAGCTAATGAAGAATTATAAGCCTAGTTTAATATCAATTGGTATGGAATTTAATATCCTAGATGCAAAACAACATAAAAATTATTATTCCATTATTAATAATTCATTTTCCACATAGAATCAACTTTCTTATATATGCATATAGGGTAGTGATGTCACATTTAGTAATGTATCCCATGTGTGTCTGCTCTCACAGACATGTGTACACTATATCTAACTATTTATTAATAACAAATCACTAAAAAATCTCGAACAACAATTCTAATTATTATTGTCCACTTCATTTTTTCTCCATTTATGTACCATTTTATCTTAATTTAGGTGATATTGTCTATTACAAATTAAATAACACAACAAATTTACAGATCAAATATCGCATAAATGAAAATATAGAAACACATAAAACAAGAGAGACCACATATGTAGTTCAAACAATTTGGGCTAAGTCTATGGAGAAACAACCAATCCTTCCTTTTCCATTATCCAACAAACTAATCTAATACAAGTTGTAGCATATCTATTGTAACTTACTCTTCTCTCTCACATTTTCTCCTCCCTTCTAGGGAAAAAAAATCTAAACATAACTTCTACTGTCATATCTTTCACCTCATGAACAACCCAAATTGATAGTGAAATTACAATATTTTATAAGGAAAATTTGTCTAAATTTTGCTTTTGGGGTGCTTCCCCCCAAGCCCCGCTTGAGGGGAGCTACGACACTCCTATTAGGGGGAAAGCTCCTCCACTCCCCACCATTAGGAACTATAATCCAACCATGGCCGAAACAAAACCTCTGAATCAGGAATATAATCAGGCTCCACACCTAACGATCTCCCACTTAGAGACTAATTATATTAGCTCCATCATTACTTCATTTGTTGGCCAATGCTTCCACTTTTTTTTTTAAGTAAAATATTTTTGGATAAATCACATTAGTCATTTATGGTTGACCTGTTTCAAACCCCTACTTAGGCTCATCATCAGGACCTACCTATTTCTCGTGTTCACCATCATCCTTGAAGATTAATTGATGCTTAGAAAAAACTTAGTTTCTCCCTAGTTACAACCTTTGTTAACATATATGCAGGATTTTGGCTAGCTTGTATCTTTCCTAGCTTCAGTTTTCCACCTTCCAAAACTAAGTGTATGAAATGGTACTTGATTATATATGTTTACTCTTGGAATGAAATGATGAATTATTTGCAAGATGAATGCCACTCTACTTGTCACTGTAAACTGCTAGTCTCCTACTTCTTTCCTAATTCATCCATAGACCTTTATAAACAAATAATCTCTTTACTAGTCTCTATAACAGTAACATACTTTGCTTTCATTTTTGAAATTACAACAATGTTTTTCATTTTTGAAACACAACTCACAACTATTCCACCTACAATAAACACATACCTTATGGCTCTCTTCATGTTATCACTACCACCTTCTATATTTGCATCAACATATCCATGTAGAACAATGTTTGAACCTCTAAAAAATAATGCTTGATTAGTGGTACCTTCCAAATACTTGAGACTTCACTTCACTACCATACAATTCTCTTTTCTTGGATTGTTCATATGCCTACTAGCAACTCCTACTACATGTACAATAATAGGCCTTGTGCACACAATTGCATGCATTAGGCTTCAAAGTGCTAATGCATATGGAACTTTAGACATGTAATCCATCCATTCTTGAATATTGGGACACATCACCTTATTCAGTTTGAAATAGCTAGCCAAAGGTGTATTAACCAGTTTTACATTCTTCATATTGAATCTTTCCAACTCCTTTTCTTTCTACTCACACTGAGACAATGTTATTTTATGATTTTTCCACTCTAGTTATTCTCATAGCAAGGATTTTGTTTGCAACACCCAAAGCCTTCATTGCAATTGAATTAGTTAGTTTTCCTTTGAGCACATTTATTTCCTCCATGTTAGACCCTGTAAGAAGCATGCCATCTGCATGAAAATGTGAATTTAGGTTACACTTTTTTCCATTTTTTGAGAAAAAAATATCATATTTAGAAGTTCTTCAACTTTCGGCAAGCCAAAGCAATTTTTCTATTTGGAATTTTATTTTATAATGAAAAAAAACTTGTCAGAAATTTTATTAGCTTTCTATCACTTATTTTTTGGAATTTTTTTATTCACATTTGATATGTGAACTTAGCAATTGTTTGACTATGTGTTCTTTAAAAATCAAGGGCTTAATAAAAAGTCATATTTTTTGGCACTAGTGTATTCTTTGTTAACTTGGCATTTTTGAAAAAAAAAATGTGTTGCAACAATCTAAACAGGCTCTACTTTGATATCGTTATATTTACAAAACAAACGGATGCACAACATAATTATTAGAAATTTTTTAATTGAACCAATATGAAAAATCTGCACATTTTGAAGATGTTTAGCATAGTGTCAAGTTTCTCAACATATTACTTAAAAACTAAAAATCTAACAACTATCCATTACAGAAGACAGACCAATGTAATGAACCATAGTTTTTTCATTTCTTTTTATAGTGTATTTTGTAAGATACATAATTTTCATTTCACTCAATGATAATGACCTTCATAATTTTTTTGCACACATTTTATTAGAAAATTAATTAAAATTAGCAAAGATTCATGAAATTTCATAAAATTTATATCTACTAAAAGTAGATTCAATTGTACAAAGGATGATATTGGTTTTGAAAATAAATGCACCAAATTTGATGGAGTTTAACCATTCCGAAGTTGGAGAAAGGTGACCAGAGTAGAGTTGTTGCAGAGTTGCAAGTTAAAATAGTTCGGCTGAACTAAAAACACATTAGATCGAACTAAAAACACATTCGGCCTAACTTGTGTTTTTCATCAACGGTTATCAAAAGAAACAAAAAAGTAATTTGGCTGAACTAATTTAAAATTTTGAGTGAAAATGTGTGTATATTTTCCCTTGGCCACAAAAATGAAAAGACGCGACCCTATGAAAAAAAAAAGTTTCGCATGAATGATATAAATAATGAAACATTATTTTCACACACTTTCCTCATTTGCAATGAACTTTTAAAATAAACCTTTTAAATAAACCTTTTGGGCTTAACTTTTAAAGGAAATTTTTTGGGCTAAATTTTTAATGTGTGTTTTTTGGGCTTAATTTTTGAAGTCTTTTGGGTTGAATTTTAAAGTGAGGTTTTCTTAAAGTAAATCTTTTTGGCTGAATTTTTAAAGTGAGTTTTTTTGAAAGTAAGTCTTTTGTGGTAAACTTTAAACTGAGTTTTTTTGGTCTAAATTTTGAAAGCGAGTTTCTTTTGTAGGATTTTGAACTCAAACTTGAGTTTTTTGGGTTCGATTTTAAATATCTAGATAGAATGAATTATCATGGGAAATCAAAGAAATTGCAAGAGGAAATATGATCGAATAAGAGACATTGAGGCCCATAGAGAATACTCAGGAAACTATTACAAAAGAAAGAATGAAGAAAGCGTAAATATTGAAAGGAAAAATCAATCTCAACTAGAAGTTGAAGAAGATATGTGAATGTAAATATTATAAATGATATTTAAAATTTAACTAGTGTATTGTGAAATTTAAGTTTTATTTGATGAACTAATTTGAAAAATATTTTGCAATGTAAAGAGAGAGAGATATTCCTCATAACATTGATCATGAGATTGAAAATTTTGAAAGACAATGTGAAAAAGATAATCAACCAATAATTGATGATGTTGTTGAAAATGTTGTAAGAAATTCAAGTGAAAGGGTTGAATCACCATTAGGTATCTATATATATGTCATGTGTATTATTGAAACTATACATATTTATTAGTTTGAATTTCATTCAAACACTATTTTTTAATATAATAATTTAATGTATATGTATACCCATTTACATTAAATTCTCATATGTATAGATGAAATCAATATCGATGCTAAGATGTTAGAAAATGTTGACACTCTCACATATGGAGATTAAAAAGCTGACCATGTTATATGATATCGTGTTAAGTTCATTATTGATAAGTTCTTCAAAGATGAAATTGTCATAGTTCAAGCTCAAATTTTGAGAGGTCTCTTACCATCAAAGAAATTAAAAGAAGCTCCAACACTATTGGGTATTTGAAAATGAACGAAAGATAAAAGGATGAAGGAAAATGTGATTCAAAATATACACAATGCCTTAAAATCAATTGGAACATCTAGAAAGAAAAGTAATATAAATGCACATAGATAAATACAAATGGTAGTGGCTTCATCAAGTACTAAAGAAACCCATCTAGTAAAATCTATGGAAAAAGCATTAGGGACCTCACAAAAAGCAACACACAAACATAGGAAATTTTGATTGCAAATAGATGTAAATGATGAGCTCACTTGTTGGATAATTATTTGTAGGAAACCATACAAATATAAACTTGGAGAAGATGTTAAAAAAATAATATATCAATATTGGATGAAAAATTCATGTGTTTCACCAAAATAAAGGGATGCGATGTGACGAATCATAACACCAAATCAATATGAATAACATGCAAAACCTATCTTGGATACGACAGAGATAGAGTTGTTAAATAAGTTCATAGAAGACAAACGTGGAATTAATGTGTCAATCAGTACTTTTATATAACAAAAGCCATGGTATGTTAAACCTATCACTATACGTGACACTCATTGTTGTCGTTATCATGTGGAATTTCAATTATATTATGACACCTTGCTTAATTTTCGTAAAACATTTTCGAAAAATTCACCTCCTCCTTCCACTATCCATGATTTCATATCCGAAATTTTATGTGCAAGAGAAACTCAAGAATTATTTTACCAAAAGAAATGTGTTCGTGGTAAAAACTGTGATCATTGTGGAAACTTGACTTTATTTCACAACAAATATTATATTGGTATAAATGGTCAATCATTGTCTAACCTAAAAATGAAATGGAAGAGATATGAATATATCCATACATCAATTAGTTCAAATAATAACACAACTGTGAAAATCATTTATTTATAAGAAGAAGAAATTTCTATCATAGGTTTTTTGAACAAATTTGAGACAAAAATTTATAAGTACACAAAGCATTCACATAGAGCTCAATGGAAGGACCTACAATTCAAAAACTCCCATGAAATTTTTCCACCAAGGATCGTTTTGTCAATAATTGATTTTGCAGAGAATTATACATTTGTTGCACCAAATGGAATACAAAGTGAATAATATCATTCTGACCAAGTCTCTGTGCTTGTCCATATTCTATATAGACATACTGAAGAAAATCTTGATCATATACAAATCACGAGTGAGAATCGACATGTTATTAAAGAATATCACTTTTATATCAACGATGATTGTAGACGTGATACACATTTTGTACAACATTGTTTTGATAAGATTTATGACTCATTGAAAGGAAATGGAATAAAATGTAATGAACAATGGATATGGTCATACGGATGCATAGTTCAATTCAAATCTTCACGGTCATTCTTTTGGTTGTGTCGTCTTCATAATAAAACCCACATTAAACACTGTTGGAATTTCTTTGAGACTCGTCATGGAAAAGGAGAACATGATGGTGTAGGGGCATGTATAAAATGATCACTTTGAACATATCAAATGGACTACTCTCCAAATTGACTTGTCTTAGTTGAACAAGTTGTCCAATGGTGCATTGTTGCACTAAGCCATGAGACTAACCCATTAAGGGTCGAATGGAGGTATGTACATATACAAATTAATTTGTATATAGTTTTAATATATGACATTTTTTTATTAATTTTCTAATTTTAAACATTTATAAATTATATAGTTTCAAAAATATCGCGATGATTATCTCTGATATATAAATTGTCTTTTAAATAACATATTTAAATTATTGTTTGAATTTTCTATAGGATTTTTTGGCGTATTGGAGTCCAAGGTGTAGATACATCGATTAAATATGAAGTTGAAACAGTAAAAGGGACTCAGACATTGCATTCAATCAAAACAAAGGACTAATAAAATGTGTTTGCATTAGATAAAAATAAAAGATTCTTATTTTTCTCCATTTTGCATATAGGAAACACAATCCAATGATGTTTATGAAAACAATATGTATGTATAACTTTGGCAACATACAAAACTAAATACAAAGGGGAAATTGTGAGTTGCAAGCTTTGAAGAGTTGGAAACAAAGTAAACTATAGTATCATCTAAAGCTCATCAAGTTTCTGATCTTTTAAAGAAGGTAACATTTCAATTTCTTTTAAAGGATATATATATATATCTTTTATGTTTTTAAAATCATTACATATAAGTATCTAGATAATAGCTAAAATATAGATATCTAGAAATAGATAATAAAATAAAGTCCATGTTGATAAAGTTAATTTCATGTTAATATAATTTGAATTTACACTTGTTTTATTGTGCAAGGGATGTTTTTGTTGTAGTTGCACCCATTAACAACTATTGGGATGGGGTACCTAGGGGCCGAAATGATTTAATCTAGTCAATTTTGTAAATAATTTTGTAAAGAATGTAATGTCTCTGTGAAATGTGGATGTAGAGCATGCAAATAGATACGAGTCAAAGGCATTTTAGCCCGTTGTTTTGCTCAGCTTTTGGATTCTACCATGGTTTGTGGACCATGGTATTGTGTGAAGGAAAGCTATAAATAGTTAAGTCATAGCAAGTATTAGATAACTTTTGATAGATAAGAATAGAGAGATGAATGAATAATGTTGCAAGGGTTTGATAGACATGAAGTTTGGTTCCTATCAGTAGCGAAGGAAAGGCTTTGTAGCTGAGTGCATGGAGGCCTAGAAAAGTCCACAGCTAAGTGCATGGACCCCTGCAGCTGAGTGCGTAGGGTAGTTGAAGTCTATACTGAACCGATTCTGATCAATAAAGACTGAGTTTGGGTTGGAATTACTTGCATTTGTGATTATTTGTTTATCTGTTTATCTCACTTTGAATATTGTTTTCTTGATTTAATGTATCTTACCAACACGAATTGGATTAATTGAATATGTTTATGGTTACTAAGATGATTAAATGATGTTCGTGAAGTTCTAGATCTAAACTGAGTTAGTTTTGGGTAAAGAAGATAGGTTTGCGTGACGGAAGATATAGATCCCACAAACTCTAGAAGACCTGCTTATGTATGTGAGAGTAGCATTTCTAAGACCTTAGGGTCTGAATAAGGAAATTGATTGGTTTCATGAAGGATTAAAGGTACTTATGGCTGAGTTTAGGGTTTAAGTTCTATCGGAAGGTTATATCTACGTGGAAGCAGATCTAAGGCACTGCGAGACATCACACTAGTATCTGGATGCAGAAACATGGTTCTTGCATCCCCCAATACTATTTCATGTGAGACTGCAACTTCGACTACACAGGTTGTTTCCAAAAGGGCTAGCAGTGCAGGGTTTTTTTTGTTGGCACAACTAACTCTGAACCTAGGTTAGGACCCCTTAAGCCAAAAAATGGTTTTGTTGCTAGTACTTGGATCTACTTAAGAGATTTATGATGTAACATCATTCGAATCCGACTAAGAAAGAGATTGAAAAGTGGTTAGATAAGAAGATTCATAAGTTTGCGGCTGAAGAAAACAAGAATCCAAGCCTGTCGAAGGAGGATTGGTTGAATAGATATCTGTACACAGAGATAGACAAAATTTTCTTTTGCACTCTTCCATGCGAATTATATTAGTGGTTAGAAAAATTGGCAAATGGTCAAGGGAGGTGGAAACTCGATAGTCCTATAGTGTGGACCCCGGAATTGGTGCGACGACTAGAGGCATATGAAAACAATATTGTGCGAGCTATAGATCATTGACTTGATCAAATTTTGGGAGGATTCATTACTGAATTTGTAGTTGACACCTCAGTTAGCTATATTGAAGTGGAGCGAAGATTCTTCAAGGGACCGCGAGGTAAGTACTTAAGGTCATTGAATACTTGGATTAAAATGTTATTATGTGAAAAGAGGGTAATTCCATTACCTTAATGTTTGGAGATACGTGAAGTGGTAGATTCCCTAGAAGTCATGATGGATCAGGTCCAGAGTATAGCCCTCTGATTGAACCTCCTTCAAGCGAAGACAAAGGGGCATGTTGACTACATTGTGAAGCACTATTTAGTTAATAACTTAGGGTATCCTAAGGATATCTCATCCATCCACTCCACCTCCACCTCCACCTCCACCGCATATACCTTCACCTACACTTCCACCTCCACCTCCACCATTCATCATGGAAAATGGAATGAAGATGTCGATCTTTAAGGGAATAGGAAGTGAAGATCTAGAGCAATTCTAGTTTGTTGTGAACGCTATATCGACAACACAACAAATCACTGATGATAGTATGAAGAAGGCGTAGTTGGTTACCACCTTGCAGGATCGCATGCTAACTTGGTACATTAAGTATTGCACTGATAATCCTCAGGCATTGTTAGCAAAGACCCAGACAACTTTGAACAAATAATTTAGTAAGCCTAAATATGAGGCACAGTCGATAATTGAATTTAATGAGATTGAAATGAGAGTCAATGGGACAACTTGGGAATTTGATCAGAGGTTGAAGTGCCAGACCGGGCAGGATAACATGAAGATCTCAGATACCCAACATCGCAACTGGTTTATAACATTGCTTTTGCTGCACTTAATAATGCCTCTATCATAGTAGAAAATAGCAACACAATCAAAAGCCTTAGAGATCACAATGAGGCTACACGCATCACCTATTTAGGATACAAACCTTGGGGTACAACAAATCCACTCGTATTTAGAGATATTGCGCCTAGAATTACAAAGTCTAAAGAAAGAAAGGAGACTAATCCCGAAGCACGCTCAAAGGTTTGGTGCTTGAAGTGCAAGGGCCACGGGCATGATAATGATTGTTTTACATTATACGCAAATTATGTGATAGGAGGGCACAACCCCCCTGAAGCCAAAAGCCCAAGCTAGGTTGAGCAGGGGAGATGCACTATGGTGCACCATTTGTCAAGTTACTGGGCAACATGTGGTGGATAACTTCCACTTACTTCAGACATTTGTTCAAACACCTGAGCAACTATTTTAAAATTTTTGTAAATATGTGGGCCATCATGACTGCCACTGTCCAAGTTATGCAAGAAGAAACTAGATGTCTAGATCAAGGTGTAACAGGAGTGCACAAGGGTTTTCAAGGCTAAGGAGGAGGAGGAGGAGGAGGACCTGGTAGAGGTTTTGGCGAGGTTATCTTCTAAAACTACAGACAAATGGGCACTTCACATGAGATTGTCCAAATCCTACACACTGTCTATGTCAATACTGTAGACAACTTGACCATGCCATAGAGGAATGTTTGGTGCTAATAGATAAAATGCAAGAAAAGAAAATGTAGCCTCAATAGCCTATGCAAAATTTATAAATGATGAGGGCTAAGCCCCGCGAGGAAGATCAGAGCATTAATATCATACTAAGAAGTGGTATGACGACTAGCACAGATAAAAGTAAGCAACCTAAGGAAGACAGATGGGTCCCCAAATATCCTAAGAAAGAATCCACCTTTGACCTTAATCGTGCTAAGGAAACATTCATGAAAGAAAAGAAGAGCCTCGCTGAGGCCTCCACCTCAAGAAGCTAGGAAAATACACCAGAGACTAGTGTGACACAAGAGGCTGATCCTTCTATACTCACTACTTTTTTGGAGACTTGCATGAAGTTTCTGCACCACAAAAAGGATGTGGAAGGATTGCAAGACTTAATAGACAAGTGTGCCAATAAGGAAAATATTCCTATGGAGAAATGCATAGTTAGAAAGATTGGTAAGCATAAGGAACAAACATGACACAAGATGTGACTAATGGTGTAGATAGGCGATTATGAAATGGACTAGGTAATTTTGGATCAGGGGTCCAATGCAAATGTTCTACCAAAATAGACATGGGAAATGATGGGGAGAGTTACACTGTAGTGGTCTCCAATTTAGTTCCAAATGGAAAATCAATAAAAAATCATCCTGATGGGACAATTGTATGGTGTGACGATTGATATTGAAGGTGCAAGTCCATTAGTGGATTTCGAAGATATAGAAATTCTTGATGACAGTAATCCCTACCTCACACTCCTAGGAATCGATTGGGCTATTGATATGAATGGGGTCATTAATTTGAAGAAGAGGAAGCTGACCTTCAAAAAGAAGTTACTTAGGGTCATAGTGCCACTAGATCATGTAGAAGGAGTGTGTTATGTTGAACCTGTCTGTGATTATGTAGAAAGTGATGGAGAGCTAGATCAAATACAAGATAACTCTCGAATATTAGGATTGGATTAATCCAATGACGGATTGATGGATTGCATGAAACCGAGAGAGTTCATACACTTCTAAATTAGATGAGGAATTAGAGAATTGGAAAAACCGCTTACATGAAGTTTCTACATTGCGATGCAATATGATGATGAAGTTGTTGCAGTGTCTTTCGTCGGAGGTAAAAAAGCTACCTTATTATGATGGTTTGATTGACTTACATATCTTTTTCAATGAATTTGAGTGCGAAGTCCCTGAATACCACCGTTTTCAAGCATTATAGTTGGCATTGCGCGCTATGTCGGCACAATGGTGGGGTACACATAAAGAAAGCTTTACTGGATGGACAAATTATAGGAAAATGATGAAGTTATGCTTTGGCATGCTAATAGCAGAATTACTAAGAAGTATAGTGGAAAGGATGATCTACGTGGTCACCTAGAAAAATGTACTAAGGTGTGGGGGATGGAACCATAGCCAAAATGGGAACATATATTTTGACATACCTTGGATACAATCCCAATGAATGGGTATCTCAAAACAGAGCCCCGCCAAGGCACTATGGAATGGGATGTAATGAAGGAATGGTTCTTATTGACTTTTAGATTCGAGGACAAGTTTGCAAGCATAGATGAAGCACTTCAAGAGAATAAAGCAGTTATCTTCATGATGCTGAAGGAACCTATGGAATGGACCCAACCAGATTGGAGCACCCAGTTGTGCCACACATTGGAATGCTATAATGTAACCTTTGAAGAGGAGGAATAAGACCCGAGGAATATTAATATTCTAGATACAAAAGGGCATCACATAGTAGAAGGAGCACAAGTAGAGGACCCAGACATCTCCGCACCTTTGAAAACAAGACAGGTAAACATTGGTATTCAAGAAGAACTGAAGTTCACGAAGATGGGAAACTATTGGGATGATGCTACAATAGATAAAGTTGTTGAATTACTTCGTGAATACCAGGATGTCTTCCCAACTAATATTTTAGGTTTAAAGGGAATACTTAGTGATTTGGGTTTTATGAGGATCACATTGAAGCTAGACGTGAAGCTTGTGAAACAAAGAGCTTATCGCCTTAATCCTAAGTATAAGGAGAAGGTTTGCCAAGAAGTGGATAAAATGTTGGATGCAAGCATTATAGAACCTATTGAAGAGTCTGATTGGGTGAGTGTGATAGTAGTCCAAGAGAAGAAACAAATGGGTGACATAAGGATCTGCGTAGATCTGTGGAAGCTGAATGATGCATGTGTTCATGATCCATTTCCAATGTTGTTTATAGATGAAGTGTTAGACAATGTAGGAGGGCCAGAGGCCTATTCCTTTACTGATGGGTTTTTCGGTTATAATCAAATTAAGATTGTGCCAGAGGATCGAAGAAAAACCACCGTCGTGAGAGAATGTGGATGCTTTTAGTACACTGTTATGCCTTTTAGATTAAAGAATGTGCCTCCAATATGTGTAGTTATCACAACATTCAAATAATTCATTCATAAGTATCTAGAAGTATACTTCAATGACTAGATAGTGTTTGGACTCGTCAATGCCATGTAGCAAGTTTGTGCCTTATGTTGGATACATGTTAATGATACCAGATTGCACTGAATTTGAAAAAATGTATATTCTGTGTTCCTTTTGGGATCTTTCTAGGTCATGACGTGTGTAAGGAATGATTGATTCTAGACCCCGCAAAGATCGTTGTGATTCTCAAGTTGGAGGCCCCTAGGAACATCAAGAAGCTATGCACAATATTGGGACATACTGGATAATATAAAAAAATCATTAAAGCCTATGCTCAAATTACTGTGCCCATGGAAAAGCTGCAGAAGAAGGATGCAACATTCTATTGGGATGAGGAATGTCAGCACAACTTAGATGTGTTCAAGGAAAAAATGTTGACTGTGCAAATCCTGTTATTTCCTGATTGGAAGAAGGAGTTGCATGTTCGTGTGGATGCTTTTTGCATTGCGCTGGGTGCAGTATTAACATAGGCAGGTGAAGGTAAATTGGACCATCCTATAGCCTTCACAAGTAGGAAATTATCAAAGGTTGAAAAATATTATTCAATGATAGAGTGCGAGGGGTTGGCCATGGTCTACACACTGTAGAAATTCATGCATTATTTGTTAGGGGGACATTTCAAGATGTATACAGATTGTTTTTCCTTAAAGTACCTTGTCAACAAGTTTGTGTTGGGGGGAAATATTTGCAGGTGGTTGTTGTTATTTTAGGAATATGATTTTGAAGTTATTGTGAGCCCTAGTTAGTTGAATGCTAGTCCAGACCACCTGGCGAGGATTGAAATGGGATAAGAACACAGTAATTTGGAGGACAGGTTGCTAGACGCGTAGCTCTTTATGGTATGTGTCACAAATGACCATTTTTCTGACATTATTAAATTATTAACTATAGGGATGGCACTCGAAGGATATACAACTTAGCACAAGATAGAACTAGTAGTTCGTGCATCATATTTTTGGTCATTGTGGGAAATTTGTATAAAAAGGGGCATACAAAATATTTTGGATATATGTGCTGGAATTTGAGCACGATAGTATTCTCGCTAAAGCTCATGGGGGAGATATGGGTGATGATTATGAAGGGAAAGAAACTGTGCAGAAGATTTTTCATGCAGGATTATGGTGGCCAACATTGCATAAGGATTCAAAAGCATACTATAAGGCATGAGATTCATGTCAAACGACTGGTAGACCATTGCAGAGGGATGAACTACCACTACATGCTCAGGTATCCTTACATGCATTTGAGAAGTTGGTGATTGATTTTATTAGGACAATTCATCCACCTAGAAAGAAAACAGGTGCACACTACATTATCACTACCACATAATATTTAACTAGATGGGTGGAAGCACAACCAGTGAAGGATTGTACAATGACTACTACATCAAAATTCTTATTTGAATATGTCTTAACATAGTCTGGATGCATGAAAGCATTAATGAATGATATGGGAACAAGCTTTCTGAATGAAACAATTAGCATGATGACAAATGAATTACCTGTAAAAAGTTGACAGGGAAAATGCCATTTAGATTGGTTTATGTCGTCGAAGCAGTGATGGCTATGGAGTACATTGTACCTAGTCTACACATAGCAGATTTGACAGATATGGCGGATCATGAGGGTTTGGAGGAATGGCTCATGCAACTACTGGAGTTAGAGGAGGATCAGTTTCTAGTAGGATTCCACCAACAACTGTAGAAGGAACATGAAAAATCATGACATGATCGCCATATCAACCTCCACACTTTCAAGATAAATGACCTTGTGTTGTTATACAATATCAAGTTCACCAAATTTCAGGGTAAATTTTGGATGCATTGGTTAGGAGCATATATTTTCAAGGAAATTACAGAGGGTGGCACAGTTCAGCTCACGAAGATGAATGGTGAACCGTTTCCAGGAAAAGGGAACGGGAGCCGGTTGAAGCTGTATACGGGGAATCCTAACCCTATGTATTGACTATATGACTACAGGACAATCTTAGTGCTCCAGGCGGTTGCAAGGGAGTGTGAGACTATAAAATACACGACCCAACTGGGAGGGAAATGTAGCGACCAAGCTCCGTGAAGATTGACGAGGGTGCACCAGATGAAGTTGTGCTCAGGACATTGAGCCATGAAGGAGGGTATCGCATAGTCCAACCCAAAAGTTGCCATTGGAATCATTGTAGTTGATTGGAATGAGAAAATTGTGTTAGGAGGAGAGGGTAGGCAGTAATTAAGGCCAAAATCTTCAAAAATATGCCACCAAAGGTGCATTTATGACAAACTTATGGAGGGAAAAGTCAGATTTGATTCCAAAAATCACTATAAATATGTCTTTTTTGTTTGCAAAGAAACACTTTGTTTCCTAAGAATTTCTTGCATGCACCGAGAAGAGTGGGAGATTTTGTTGAAGTACCCTAGGCTAGTTCATTATTTTGATACGTTGTGCCATATTACTTCGGAGAAGAGATCTGAGCCTATGAGTTTTGAGGCCATGGTGTCTGAGGCCCCAGTTCTGGAAGCTGCAGGTGTAGAAGCTACACCAACAATACCTACGGTGCCAAGGTCACCTAGGTCAAACAAGATTGCTTCTAGGGCAAAGCAAAAGAAGTTGGTCATTGAACCAGTGTGCCACTCACCTCAAAAACATTCAGAGTAGGTGCAGTAGAAGGAAAAAATGGAGAATCAAAAGCATCATTTTTCCCCCTAGATCTAGACGAAGAGGAACTCTGATAGGGGATTTACGAGTTGGATGTCAAGGAAGCAAAACCAATCATTATGCTTCCAGAATATGTGCCTCCATGAAGAGGACAAAAGAAGGTAACCAAAGACCGTGATTCCAACAAATTTTCCATTGCTACGTCCCTACTCCCAACTAAAGTTCAATTTGAGGGTACGCTCATACCAAGCATCCAGCACTAAAATTGGAAGACTGGGACCTCACTGACTAGGAGAAATTCCCACACATAGTGAAAAATCAGTATATTACCAGCATATACTATGAAGATACAAGGGTCATGATGTTGAAACCAATGAAATGTGTTATGAAGTTTAGCTGGCGAGGCTTTTTCACATGTTATTCATACCTCATTTCCACCACTCCAATATCAATATGGCGTGTGTGTGCTAGTTGCTGACTTTATTGCATGATGGGTGTTTATTGCTAGGTGAGGCTATCACCATCATGTATATGTTAATCCATAGGATTACTAAGCTCCCATATAAAGGAGTGGACCAGAAAAGGTGTTTGTGGGAAAATCCATCAAAAAACAACTTGTATAACACATAAAGACTGAGTACATAGTGGTAAAGGGAAAGGGTGGATATTCTATCCCCACCATAACAGACTAGGTGGTGTAGTTTGCCATGCACATCCTCGTAGGAAATATCATGTGGAAGTGCCATGCAGATGAAGTGTTGACACAGGTCATTTCATTAGCAATGCAGTGTGTGGACAAGGTCTAGTCTAACTAGGCCCAATATCTATGTAGAGAATTTTTGGCTAGCTATTGTGAGGCACAAGTGAAAAGCCATCCATTCCACTATGCTTGGCTCTTATTGCTAATATTTGTGGTGGCATGGAGGCTTCCATAGGACAATCAGTTTCCTCCACTGAATGAGACCCTCCGAGAGGCAGCGAAGTTCATTTTGCTGTGGCAAAACAAAATATGTGGCACGAAGTACAAAATCCAAGGTTTTTTGGGTCTTCATGGAGATGGACATCTGCATGGTTGTAAACCAGAGGCCAAGGTTATCTCCCACCTTATTCAAGTATCTGAGGGCCTTCACAGAATTTAAGGTAGACTTTCACAATGTTTGGATTCACGCAAGGAAAGACCCTTAAGAGGTATGGCACAAGTTTCCTTACTTGGTGGCCAACATGGATATATAGGAGGTTGTGGGGCAATGGCAAATAGAGTGGTGTGAGCCTACCCAGTTGGATGTCGGGACAAGCAAAGTAGGAGAAAAATTCTCTGCGCAGACCTCTGCTGTGAAAAATAAGAAAGAACATAAATAGGTAGTCCTTGTTACACAATAATTTTTCACTATCCTCATCTCAGTCCCTCTGCTATGTCATGTATCAAATAAACATGTTCATATCTTCCCATTCATGTAGGAAGATTAAGCAAATTCTCTCTGATGCTGAAGATTGACCCTTATTCCCTAAGTTTCTGCCTCGTCACGAGTAAGCCATTAATATACGCAACTATCCCTTCTTATAAATAGTCTCATTGCGACACCGTCGCAAGTGTACACCTATTTCCCGTGACGGTTAGATTTTAGGGCTCAGCGCGAGGCTCCCAGCTATTTATCGCAACTATTGGTCTACATGCATTGCCGCCTTGCGACGCTATCACAAAGACTTAGTTCACGACTAGTGACGATCCAGATTGGGGGAATTTGTTCCAACAGTCGGCCTTCTAGAAGTCTCTAAACCTGGTTGTTGGGTCAGTTTGGGTCGCCCTTCCTCCTCTGGGATGGTGGTTCCATGTTTTGTGCTATCTTCCTTGAGGATAAGCTCCCTCTCCCTTATTTCATGGAGATTCCTTCTCTTATAAAATCACTCACCATTGCTATGATCTGCTAGTTCTTTTGGTTGGACAGTGCTACTAGTGCTTTTGAGTTTGGTAGATAGCTTTAGTGTGATTGTGACAAGTGTGGGATTTCTAATAGTTTGTAAGAGGTTGTGGAGTGCCCTTAACTTTGTATTAAATCTTGTGAGTGAGAGAGATATATTGTTTATTTGGGAAACCCATTCTTGAGAGTGAATGCTTGAAGAGACATATTGGCTGCACCCTCTGAGAAGGCTTGTGACGTCAAGACTTAGTTGTAAGCTTTTCTCTTGATTCATCATTAATACAACCAATGATGATTTCCTATGTCTTGTATGCAATTTACTTGATATCTCATGACTTCTTGAATTTATGAGTAATTAGATCATTGTTGTTTCTTGGTTACGTGCTTTGTTGTTTTCTTGTGGTGTTTCAGGTTGATTGCTCATTGAGGAGAAGGAAATGGAAGCTGGAGCAACGCAACGGAACTTCGTCAACCACCAGTTTGTGGTAGGCCTCCAACAAAGACTATTTAAGGGAATCAATTGTTGTTTTGTCTTGCTGTGACTAGACCCACTCTAGGGCTAGAGGGGTTGCCTCTGTCCGTAGAGGGAACACTTTCCTACTTCGCAAGTTTGTGAGTCTACTGGGGATTCCTTTGTATGTTTCTATCTTGTTTGATTTTTTCTGGTTTTGATTTAGTGTCTCTTGAATTTGGGGTTTAACCATTAGTCTTTTGGGTTACTTGGGTCAATCTGGGAAATCCATTTGTTGTCTGGAAGGATAGTCTTCTCTTTGTTTGGGAGTTTTTATTCATTTTCCATTGTTTTTAAGTTTGTTGCTAGGAAAAGCTTAACAGTCACTCTCACGTTGCCTTGTCTCTGTTTTATAATCCTGAAATCGGCCTGTCGTGATGGCATCACTATGTTGCTATGAATATTGGCTAATTGTCACTAGTTGCTAGTTTTATGCCCGCAACGATACCTGTAGATTTGTTTTCTCAACTCTACCTCCTGAATCCACCAGTCTCATTTATCCCTTGTTGTCTTCCTCTTTCCCATTAGTTTTTTTAAATTGCTTTTGGTTAGAGGTACTGTATTTTTGGTTCCATTGAGTGAATCTTGTGTTTTTAGACTGTGTGACCTAGCTCTTTAGTGGTTTCATTGAGAAACCATTTACTTGGGTCACTTGTTTGTCTAAGGTTCATCCACAACTGTCTTATTGATTTGCTTGAGGCTTTTCCATTGCTTTTTTTCTTGTTGGTTGATTTTTGTTGTCGATTATTGGACCAATTTTTGATGTTGATTCGATTTCTTCACTACCAAGCATTGATCACAATTGTTTGGATTGACCAGTTCACACTTGCTTGTTTTTCTCTTTAAATTCAAAACAAAAAAAACATCAAAAGATTGCATTCATTTAGTATACAAAGGTGAAAGTATATGTGCATTTCAAATTTTCATGTATGAGAAATTGAAAAGAGAACTCTAAATCTTTCATTATTAGTATCGTTGCATTGTGAGATTAGTGTATTGATGCATTGTGTTTCTTAGTGTTTGCATTCACTTGTGTTTGTTTGGGGATAAACTTTCTACCCTCCTTTAAGTAGGTGTTCATCGAAATGAAAGATGCTTTACTCATTCTAGTTGCATCTTCGGATTTTTGATATACATACGGTGAGGCCTAGAAATTGAAACCTAATTCAAGATCAACTCTAAAATGAACTGAATGAACTTAACAACGCATTGGAACTTAACACACATTATTTAGACGTCTAGGCTAGAGATGTGCTCCACTGTCGTTAAACCTAGTCACTATTGCTTTTAATTAAGGTTAGGTGATTCCTCCTTCTGTGACTCAATAATTGCCTAATACGGGCTTGTGCTCCTAGTATCGTCGAGTATATATGGGGAGACCCCACTAGGTTATCATCCTACATTCATAGGAAGTTGTGCCTATTTCCTTACAAACCATAATGCACCAAACACAACATTTGGGAAGATTGACTTCCGTACAGAAAGTCCTTGGTTTTCTTATGATCGACAAGGTGTATGTGCAGTTTTACAAGTTGTTCGGTAAACCTTTTTCCTAGTTCTCCATAGTAGTCACTTTCGTTCCTTTTTAGACTCCTTGAAAGAAAAGTTCCATCTAAGCACTTGTCCTCTCAAGCTCATTAAACCTCGAAAGAGATAGAGTCACCTTTTTGTCCTCTTCTCGACTCTTGAAACATGAAAAGATCAAGTTTTATTCATGCGTCATAAAATTTACTACCCGCGAAATATTCCTGGTAATTATTCAAGTTCTCGGTTGTGATAAGAGTATTTTTTAGGATTGTTCCCGATGGCAACTTTCCCTGAGTCTACTAGCCAAGTTCCTCCCCCAGATAGAAACCCTGCTCTGTTTCCTTCTTTTGGAAATGCCAATGCTCCGTACATGGCAACATTGTCCTTGCCTGGGTTAACCATTGGTTGGCCCGTGTGGTTGTTTTGAACCTCGATGTTTTTGAGCATCATGACCCCTATTCCGCTATCTCCTTTGTTTGAATCATGACACGATGATTCCAAGGTTGAGCCTATGTCTTCTTCCCCTATTTCTTCACCTTCATCTCCTCCTTCGCCCGGTGAAAGTTTGACATCTAGTAACTAGGAGACTAAGAAGAAGAAGAAGAAGACAAAGAAGAAGAAGAAGTCTAATAGATACAAGGCCACGTGTGAACTTATTGATATAAGTACATCTCAGGTCAGAACACCCTCTGCTCCTCCATGGATGGTTAAGTTTCCTTGTAAATTGTGCCAGGGCGACCATCTCCTTCACGATTTTCCTGGCATCCCTAGGATCTTAGAAGTATGGTCTCATGATCTGGATCATCCCTCATCATCCTATGAAGCCCATGACAATGCTACCCTATAAACTGGAAGTGGTAAGAAGAAAGGGAAGATTCCATTCCCCTATAGGCTGCGTGAAGGCAACCATCCCCTTCACCTTTGTCCACTCATGGATAAAGCTTCTGCCATTTTGGAAAGTATTACAGCTACTTCACCTCAACTTCCCATTAGTTATTAGAGGCTCTCTTCAGAACCTCTCCCCATTGAAAAAGAAATTGACTTAGATTCTTCTTTTGTCCGTCCTCCTCTTTCCGAAACTAGCTGTGCTAAACCTATTCCAGACCAACCATTCGTCAGAGAGAGTGTCAACTTGGATTCACCACTCGTTGATCACTCTGTTCCAGAAGAGAATCATGATTAAACTTCTCATGTTCTTCTCATCTCGTCAAGTTCTCATGAGTCCAAGAACAACCCTCCTATCCCTATTGATGAAGAGCGTCCTTCCTCGATTCCTATAGAGCATGGGGGCAATCATATGATACCCCCACCAAGTAGTTCCATCGTTTCCTTCGACTGGAGCCACTTGACTGCTTTTCACCTTCCATCCTATATGCCTTTCCAGACTACAATACATGCCTATAATAAGGTAGTACCTGGCACTGTCTTGGATGAGGATGTGTCAATTAGCCTCATTCCTTTCACTACATGGCAAGCTTTGGGCTCCCCACAGCTTGTGCTAGTCATACAAAATTTGTTGGCATTTGACAGAGGAACCAGTCAACCTTTAGGGATCGTTTTGAAGTTCCTTGTTACCTTGGGAGGAAAAACAATCTATATAGACATGATGGTTGTCCAAGGTGCTTTAGATTTTAATATTCTCCTTGGTTGTGATTATATTTATGCCATGGGAGCTCTCGTTTCTTCACTTTTCCGCGTGGTTTGTTTTCCACAAGATGGAAGAATGGTGACTATTGATCAATTGTCATTCTTTAGTCACCCGGTGCCTTTTGTACCACCATCATCCCCCATTGGTTCTCATCCACAAGCAGTACCTTCCATGTCACAGGTCAAATATGTGGCTACCCATTCTGTCTCTGCCTTTGTTGATGATCATACGGATGGTCTCATACATCATGTACTGGGGTCATTGGAACCCGATTTATCATTGGTGCCTCATGACATGTATTCCACCCAGAGTGCATTTCTTCCATCCCGTGAAGACCTCTCGGAAGCCATGTTCTCATATGGCCCATGAATAGGAGTCTTGAGGATAGTTTGATCCTATGTCAACCTCATTAAAAATGACCATACGGGTGTTGAGCATAGTTTTCGTCTTGTGTCAAGCTCGTTCAAAAATGAAACAAGGAATTCCAAGGATAGTTCTAATCTTGTGTCAACCTCGTTAAAAAATGAAGCAAGGGCCCGAGGATAGTTTGATCTTGTCTCAACCACGTTAAAAAATGAAACAAGGGTCTTGAGCATAGTTCCTTGTCTTGTGTCAAGCTCGTTAAAAAATGAAACAAGGAGTCTTGGGGAAATTTCTTGATCTTGTGTCAACCTCGTTAAAAAATGAAACAAATATCATGAGGATAGTTATT
This sequence comes from Pinus taeda, assembly GCA_000404065.3. Taxonomy (NCBI): domain Eukaryota; kingdom Viridiplantae; phylum Streptophyta; class Pinopsida; order Pinales; family Pinaceae; genus Pinus; species Pinus taeda. Next base: position 214,579 of record APFE031219206.1, read on the forward strand.
TTACTGTGTCAAACTCATTAAAAAATGAAACCACTCCCTTTCCAAATCGAGTCTTTGCTTAAGATCTCGTAAAATCCAAGTCGAGTCTTTCCAAGATCTTGGAAGTGAACATTCATTCCACCCACTTTGTTGGATACAATGAAGCTTGGCGAGCATGTACCTTGATTTGTGTCATTATGCTCGTGGCATGCAAACTTATAAAAAGCATAGTTTTTCATTTCAAGCTTGTGTAAACATGAAACCGAATCCAAGCAGAGTTCTCCATGGTTCAGGCTCGTGTAAACATGAACCCATACCCAGTTTACATCTCATGATTGCCATTTTTATCCGCTAAATTATGCTAGATGAGCCTTAGTTGTTTCATTCCATTGTCACCATCTCTTTGGCCAACCATATGCTTTCACTTGATTGTTTGTCCTTTCCTGAGGGACCGCAGTGATGAGTGGTTTTATTAGCCAGCCTCTTGACCATTACATGTTTTGAGTAATTCCACCATTGTTGGAACGAGTTGCTACCCTTTATACCACTTGTTCCTCCATAACAAGTCTCTTTTTAACCTCTTTTTTGACTCATAAAACATGAAAATATTGTTGAGTTTTCCTTTCTAACTCATTAAATGGAATTAAAAGGGTGGTCCACTTTCAGCTCTTTTCCGACTATATAAATGTGAAAAGATAGCAAGAATTTTATCGTTTCAAGCTCGATTTTGGTTATGAAACGACGTGTCTCTGATCATTTTTTTACTGTTTCGAATCAGGACCACCAATTATGAAAATTACTCCTTGATCATAATGGTCAAGCGGTTCTCTCGAGTATTGTTTTATACTTTTTCAGGCTCGAGGGACACAAATTTATGAAAAAGGACCACCCCTGGAGTTTTCTTTTCCATGTCCTTTTTAAACTCTCTAAACATGAAAAAGACTCCAAGTTTTCCCTTTGTCGGACTCGTTAAACACTAATGACATTGGACTCATCGCCATGACGAGATTCGAGCTTCTCCTCGCTAGGGCTCGTTAAACTATTACTAGGTTGGAATCGTCTGAAGGTCGAACTTATATTAGAAGCATATGTTATCCCCTTCAAGCTTGTTTTAAATTATGATTGGGGTACTCGCCAGTAATGGTGGGGGGAAATTTGGAAGTCATCATTCGTTATCTACAACAGCTAGTCACTCCTGAACATCGACACTTTTTCTTCTCGTTAGGTTTGGATATCCTCACATTGTCATTGGCCTTCCCGGGTTTTGGGTTGCCATTTTGCATCATTCCATCTGATCCATGTTGTCTCCGTCAGACCTCTGATCCCTTCATACCAAAATGTTGTCGCATTTTGGAGTCATGTCGCTGATATGTTCAAGAATATAATCCTTCTACAGCTCACACCCTTTCCTCCTCCTTTGATACTTTGTTTCACCATTTATCACTTGTTCCTTATCTCACATCATTGATGAGGGAAACATTATGGCCCTCCTATGACAGATCATCTCCTGTCGACACCAGCTCATTATCCAGGAGATTGGTCTAGAGATCCCTTTCAATACCTTGGAGCTTCCATGCCTTAATGGCAACTTCTTCGTGCCCGACAATAAACTTTCATCATTAGTCTTCGATTGGGTGATTCCACGAGTGTTCAACTTTAGCTCATTTTTCACGCTTAGTGGATTGTACTGGATAGTACCTTGAGAGCCATTAACATTATCGGTGGTTTCTCTCATGCTTGTTAATGGTTTTTATCATTGACCAGTAATCAAGCGACTTTCTATCATGCTTGACCTCAGCACATCTATTCGTATGCTAGAATTTGTACTATGGTTGGTTGGGTTTCAAGACCCCAAACTAAGATTACATATGTTTGGGCTGCGTGGATTGGTTCGTGACTACATACATGAATCTTTGATGGATCGCTGTGACCATACTTGAGTCTTCATGGATGGTTGCGACCATATCTTTACCATTATCATGGTCTTGTCAACTGGGTGGCTGCATCCATACCACAGACAAAGTTTCATATTTCTTTTGGATGTTTGCGCTCATGCTTAGACTACATGTATTTCACTATCAGAGATATCACTTGTACTTGTGCCTATAGGTTCTTCAAGGTGGTATTCCAGTTAAGACATTTTTGTAAAGCATTTCACCCCTCCCACTCTCTCGGGGTTCATGCTTTAGGGGGCATCTATTACATAGTAATTTGTCACTGTCCTCATCTCAGTCCCTCTGCTGTGTCATGTATCAAATAAACATGTTCATATCTTCCCACTCATGTAAGAATATAAAGCAAATTCTCTCTGATGCTGAAGATTGACCCTTATTCCCTAACTTTCTACCTCATCGCCAGTAAGCCATTAATATCCGTGATTGTCCCTTGTCATAAATAGTCTCATCGCGACACTGTCACATGTGTACATTATTTCTTGTGACGGTATGATTTTAGGGCTCGTCACGAGGCTCCTAGCTATTTATTGCGACTATTGGTCTACATGCATTGCCTCCTTGCGACGCCATTGTGGAGACTTAGTTCACGGCTAGCGACGATCGAGATTGGGAAAATTTGTTTCGACAGTCGGCCTTCTGGATGTCTCTAGACCTAGTTGTTAAGTCAGTTTGGGTCGCCCTTCCTCCTCTGGAATGGTGGCTCCGTCTTTTGTGCTACCTTCCTTGAGGATAAGCTCCCTCTCCCTCATTTCATGGAGACTCCTTCTCCTATAAAATCACTCACCATTGCTATGATCTGCTAGTTCTTTTGGTTGGATAGTGCTGTTAGTGCTTTTGAGTTTGGTAGATAGCTTTAGTGTGAGTGTGACAAGTGTGGGATTGCTAATAGTTTGTAAGAGGTTGTGGAGTGCCCTTAACTTTGTATTAAAGCTTGTGAGTGAGAAAGAGACATTATTTTTTTGGGAGACCCATTCTTGACAGTGAACGCTTGAAGAGACATACTGGCTGGACCCTCTGAGAAGGCTTATGATGTCAAGAATTGGTTTTAAGCTTTGCTCTTGATTCATTATTAATATAATAAATGATGATTTCCTATGTCTTGTATGCAATTTACTTGATAGCTCATGAATTCTTGACTTTATGAGTAAATAGATCATTGTTGTTTCTCAGTTACATGCTCTGTTGTTTTCTTGTGGTGTTTTAGGTTGATTTCTCATTGCGAAGGAAACGGAAGCTAGAGCAGTGCAACGAAACTTTGTCAACCACTGGTTTGAGGTAGGCCTCCAACGATGATTATTTAAGGGAATCAATTTTTGTTTTGTCTTGCTGTGACTAGACCCACTCCAGGGCTAGACGGGTTGCCTCTGTCTATAGAGGGAACACTTTCCTACTTCACAGTCATGTGGGAGAAGGTTGTCTAGCAGAAGAAAAAAGAATCTATTGCTAATGTAGCTACAGAGGAAGTGCAGACTGAAGGAGCACACTGCTAAAGAGCACGCTGAGAAAGAAAAACAAGATACTAAAGCATAAAAAAAATCAACTTTAGAGCACACTCATGAGTAGGAGCTATCTGTGCTAGGAGGCGATGGAGGTGAGGAGGTTTCCTCCCCCTTTAAATTATAGAAGTGCACCAAGGAGTCAACAACAGGTCCGCGAAGGAAGCAAAAATTAGATAAGAAATTGTAGGTGGACCCTCTTGTGCTCACAAAGGGTGATTTAGATGAAATTAGCAATAAAGTTAGAGATACCACGTCAGAGATATGGTCACACTTTCAACAATAATATATGCAAACACTAGGAAGTGTCCAGAACGATGTGTGTGAGCTGCAAATCTAGGCCAGCAGGATCCATGCGAGCATTGGCCAAGTGAGCATGGTGCAAGAGAGCCAGACTCAAGTGAGCGTGAGTGTTATAGAAGTGGAACAAAACATGGACTTAAGGGTCATTCCCTTACTAGAAGGATCCCTGAAAGAATATAACTAGAATGATTGTGCCACTCTCGAAAAGATAAAGGATCTTGGAATCAATGTGGCCACGTTGCTAGTACTGACCCTCCATGCATTACATCAGGGGGTCTGAGATGAGTTGGAAATTAGGGAGCAGCATGTCCTTGTGGTCCTGAGTGAATTCAATATCAATAATGAAAAAATGTACGAGGAGAAGAGACATGCGCTAAAAGAGAAAGAGGAAATTCAAGTGCGCAGCAAAAACCTAGATTCAGTTATTGAACAAGATTGCAAGACAGTTCCAGAATTGCATATCCCAAACAATGCACAAGTCGAGACGAAAGTCAAGAAATTAGCTATTGCATTGCGTGATACCAAAGATGAGGTTGGGTGCATAAATTTTGAATTATAGATGCAGATATCTGAACTCAAGCTCAAGCTTAAACCAACCACACTACGAAAAGTTTGGGAACAAAGAGGCGTAACTATCAAAGAGTGCATGGGTCAATTAGATGTCATAGTTAATGGTTGTGAACAACTATTCAATCAGGTAATGGGCCTATGGGATACACTGTAGGAGGACCCTACACTGCAACAGTTGAACACAAAGATCAGGGAAGCACAACAACAATATGATGAGATCAGTATGATAGTGTGGACGTTGGCACCAGTCCATTGCTTCACCTAATTGTAGGAAGGCAAGGTGATTTTGATATAGATCCAGGAGTTGCAAAAAAAATAGTCCTTTCTAAGAGACAAGCTTTAGCCTTGGACAAAGAAATCCAACCAACTTTCAAAGAACATTCATGTGAAGCCAAAGGCCATGCAACAGACCTATAGGACTATGGAAATTGTAGTGGAGGGGCAAACCATAGAGAAATTGGTTCAGTAGGTACAACAAGCAGTAGAATAGCATATCACAAAGCTTCAAGCATTGACCAAGGCAGTCATCAAACTCCACTAGAAATTTGAACAACCAACTAAGTGACTTGAGGGTGAGTCATGATATTTGTGTTGGGGGCCTATTGGGATGGGGTCCCCAACGTTTGAATTGAGTTAATCTAGTCAATTTTGTAAAGGATGTAAAGTTCCTGCAAAATGTGGATGTGTAGCACGTAGATAGATAGGAGTCAAAGGGGTCTTAGGCCCTTGTTTTGGTCAGTTTTTGGATTCTCTTATGCTCTGCGGACCATGGTATTATATGAAGGAAATCTATAAATAGTTGAGTCATAGTAAGTCTTAGATAACTTTCGATAGAGAAGAATAGAGAGATGAATGAATAATGTTGTAAGGGTTTGATAGATGCGAAGGTATGTTCCTTTGAGTAATGAAAGAAAGGCTCCATAGTTGAGTGCGTGAAGGCCTAGAAGAGTCCACAACTTAGTCTGTAGACCCGTGCAACTAAGTGCGCAGGGTAGTTAAAGTCTGTACTGAACCAATTCTGATTAATAAATATTGAGTTTGGGTTGGAATTACTTGCATCCATGATTATCTATTTATCTCATTGTGAATAATGTTTTATTGAATTAATGTATATTACCTTTGCGAATTGGGTTAATTGAATATGTTTATGCTTAATAAGATGATTAAAGGATGTACGCAAAGTTCTAGATCTAAACTGAGTTAGTTTCATGTAAAGAAGATAGGTCTACGCGACAACCGATCTAGATCTCGTAAACCCTATAAGACCTTCCTATGCACACGAGAGTAGTAGTTCTATGATCTCAGGGTCTAAGTAAGGAAATTTATTGGTTTTGTGAAGGATTGAAGGTACTTAGGGTTGTGTTTAGGTTTTAATCTCTATCAGAAGGCTATATTTGTGGGGACACAGATCTAAGGCACTGAAAGACATCACACTAGTCTCTCGATGCAGAAACTCGGTTCTTGCATCCCTGAATAATGCTCCGGGTGAGACTGAAGCCTGCGATATGCAAGTTGTTACTGAAAGGGCCAACAATGTAGGGTTTTTTTGGTTGGTGCAACTAACTCTGAACCTGGGTTATGACCCCTTAAGCCAACAACAACATTGAAAGCATCAAGTATTTTTTGATGTGGTGCTCATGCGGGAGCAACCAACACCAAAGCAAGCGAACGCAAGCCATGGAAGCTAAACAAAGAAAAGTCTATTTTAAAGTAGAAAAATAGAGTTAAAGCGGATTTAAAGTGGATAAGGGATACTTATATGTCATGCATGCGCCTTTAGTTGGAGAAAAACAAGGATAGGATCGATCCTTCCAATCTAACACTTCTTGTATATATATGTGTAGTGTGATAGGGTGTGATATATCTGTTCTATGAGGTAATTTGTGAGTGGCAAGATGTAGCCAAGCGTGAGCTCATTTTAAGGCTGAAATGCCTTAATTTTGTAACCGTTTGTGTAATATATAAACCCTGGGTTTAGTGTTGTTGCATACATTTATGTGTGGTTTATAATTGCGTTCATTTCATGTTGTGAGCTTGTTTAACTATTATATGTGATTGTTCTGAGTATTATGAATACCATCGTATGGAGTGGCAGAGATTGTTGAATGGCGTTGAGTGCCAGTGAAGAGGCGATGTGCATGCATGGAGCTAGTAACGTCCAACGTCGATGAAGGGAAGATTGATTGAGGGTTACAACGTGCAACGTAGGGAAGAGTTGGATATCGAATTGTAAAATTCGATGTCAACCTGGTGATCAAAGCGTTGTTGAAGTGAACCTTACGGTGATCAAGGAATAAACTAGAGTTGTGTTAATTATAAATACGGAAGTTGTGTTCTTTATAAGGTTGTGATTGGTATCAAGTTAGCAGTCATTGAACAACATTAAGAAATGTGCTGCAGAACAGTTGGTCAAAGGTGGAGGAGCTGTGGAAGTGGATGGAGGAATCAAGCTGAACCATACGCTATGCAAGTTGAAGACAATGTACACAAAAGTCTGCAGAATTACTAATGAATCGCTAATAAAGTTAACGACGTTCAGCAATATGATTGAATCCATGAGATGTAGTGTTAAAGAAGACCCTGACAGGGGTCATATGTAGAGAATCTATGTTTTTAAAAGGCGTTCAATCGCTATGTTTTAAGTGGCGATAAAGGAATTAGTGATATTTAAAGAGGTGGTTGTATATGTTTTGAAATCAAAATATTCCTGGGTATTCATAATATGTATTTATGGTTGCGATGATTATAATTTACAATGCTTCAAGTCTAAAGCACTTTCAACAAGACTTAGTGGGCCATAACCCACAGGCCCTGGATCAAGATTTATTTGGGAATTGGGATTTTGGATTAACCCCCAAAATCTCATCCCATCAGTTTGGTATCAGACCAGCAAAAGATTCTGCAGAAGGGGGTACAATTCTTAATGAAGTATGAATAGGTATAGTTCTTAACGACCGAGTGCAGAGGCTTGGTGAGGTATCGTGTAACAAAGGAGGCTGTTACTGCAGAGGTTGGTTTCAGCTCACAGAGTTCTAGTGAAGGAATGCAGTGGATAAAATTGCTAAAGACCAGGAGAAGCATATGACCAGGAGATCATAAATTTTTGTGCCTCGGGAGTCTGATGCGGGAGAAACCAACACTATAGCAAGCAAACACAAGCCATGGAAGCCAAATAGAGGAAAGTCTGTTTTAAAGCAGAAAAACAAAGTTAAAGTGGATTTAAAGCGGATAAGGGATACTTATCTGTCATGCATGCACCTTTAGTTGGAGAAAAACAAGGATAGGATCGATCCTTCCAATCTAACACTTCTTGTATATATATGTGTAGTGTGATAGGGTGTGATATTTCTATTCTGTGAGGTAATTTGTGAGTGGCAAGATGTAGCTAAGCGTGAGCTCGTTTTAAGGCTGAAATGCCTTAATTTTGTAACCGTTTGTGTAATATATAAACCCTGGGTTTAGTGTTGTTGCGTACATTTATGTGTGGTTTATAATTGCGTTCATTTCATGTTGTGAGCTTGTTTAACCATTATATGTGATTGTTCTGAGTATTATGAATGCCATCGTATGGAGTGGCAGAGATTGTTGAATGGCGTTGAGTGCTAGTGAAGAGGCGATGTGCATGCGTGGAGCTCGCAACATCCAACATCGATGAAGGGAAGATCGATTAAGGATTACAACGTGCAGCATAGGGAAGAGTTGGATATCGAATTGTAAAATTTGATGTCAACCTGGTGATCAAGCATTGTTGAAGTGAACCTTACGCTGATCAAGGAACAAACTAGAGTTGTGTTAATTATAAAGATGGAAGTTGTGTTCTTTATAAAGTTGTGATTGGTATCAAGTCAACAGTCATTGAACAACGTTAAGAAATGCACTGCGGAACAGTTGGTCAAAGGCGGAGGAGATGTGGAAGTGGATGGAGGAATGAAGCTAAACCATACGCTATGCAAGTTGAAGACGATGTACACAAAAGTCTACGGAATTATTAATGAATCGCTAATGAAGTTAACAACGTTCAGCAATATGATTGAATCAATGAGATGCATCGTTAAAGAAGACCCCAGCAGGGGTCATATGTAGAGAATCTTTGTTTTTAAAAGGCATTCAATTGTTGTGTTTTAAGTGGCAATAAAGGAATTAGCGATATTATAGAGGTGGTTGTATATGTTTTGAAATCAAAATATTCTTGTGTATTCATAATATGTATGTATGCTTGCGATGATTATAATTTACAATGCTTCAAGTCTAAAGCGCTTCCAACAAGACTTAGTGGGCCGTAACCCACAAGCCCTAGATCGAGATTTATTTGGGAATTGGGATTTTGGATTAACCCCCAAAATATCATCCCATCAGGTGCACTCAATGAAAAATGAAGTTATTGGAAGACTATGATGATAACAATTTTATATATGAAAGAGGGTCTATTATACTAAAAGGTTGTTTTTTCCATGAAACTCATCAAACTGAGAGTAATGTTTACTTTTAAGACTATCAACCTGATGTCATAATTTATCAATATAGTCACTTGGTGTGTGAAACACACATTTAGTTGATATAATTTCAATAATAATAAAAAAATTGAAAGTTAAAAGATGGAGAATGTAAAATATTACCATGAATGGATCATGGAGGATAGTATTCCATTAGAATTTTTTTAATTGAACTGCCCAACAATTTCTTCTCCTTGGATTCATCTTTGAGAACTTAGAGTTCAAGAACATTGTTATCCTTTCTTTTTGTGCACTCTTAAGTTGTAAATTCATAAGAATGTGATGATGTGAAAGTGATGCTCATTGGGTGTTGTATTGATTTACAAATTTATATGTATACTGCATGTTATGTAGGTGTATTGAGGATTTTATACTACTAATATTATGTTTGCATGCACGACAAGTAGTTTATATGTATACATTCTCTGGTCTTAAATGATTTCATACATGAATGCAAAATGTATTATCCTTTATATACATGAATGCAAATTGTGCATACCATATTTTATAATGAAATTTTAAGTTATGATTGTTTTAGATACCTACAACAAATTATAAGATTCATTCAAATGAAAAATGTCCCATTTTTTGTAATTTGCAATTTTACTAGATTCATTTTAAATAAATTGACAAAACAACTTTAAAAAAAGCAAAAGAATCATCTACTAACATTATCAGAATGATTGAATGCAAAATGAACCAACTAAATGAAAATTTACTTTCATTTATACATATTCATGAACTTAAATATATATAACCTTTAAAAGCATCAAACCATACATCATGCAAATTGTGGGCCATGTTTTATAATGCAAGTTTAGCTAGTGTGTTTGTGCATTCAAAAAACTTTAGATTAAAAGTTAACTATCAACTGACATCCATAGTATTGTTTTTATATATGAATGCAAAATTTACATACCATATTTTATAATGTGATTTAAGTTTTGATTGTTTTAGACATCTACAACAAATTATAAGATTCATTCAAATGCAAAATGTACCATGTTTCGTAATTTGCAATTTTTTTAGATTCATTTTAAATAAATTGACAAAACAACTTTAAACAAAACCTAAGAATCATCTACTAACATTATAAGAATGATTGAATGCAAAATGAACCAACTAAATCCAAATTTACTTTCATTGCTACATATTCATGAACTTAAATATGTAAAACCTTTCAATGCATCAAACCATGCATCATGCAAATTGTGGGCCATGTTTTATAATGCAATTTTTATGATTGTTTTAGACATCTACATTGAATTTAAAGATTCATTCAAATGCAAAATGTGCCATATTTTGTAATATGCAATTTTAATAGATTCATTTTAAATAACTTGAAAAAACAATTTAAACAAAACCTATGAATCATATACTAACATTATAAGAATAATTGAATGCAAATTTACCAAATAAAACAAAATTGACTTTCATTACTACATATTCATGAACTTAAATATGTAAAAAATTTAAGCATCAAACCATGCATCATGTAAATTGTACCATGTTTTATAATGAAATTTTATAGTATGTTTCTGCATTCGAATACCTTTATATTAAAATTTAACTATCAACCGACATCCATATTAGCCTTTATATACATGAATCCAAAATGTACGTGTACCATATTGTATAATGAAATTTTAAGTTATGATTGTTTTAGACATCTACTCTAAATTAAAAGATTTATTCAAATGCAAAATGTATCATGTTTTGTAATTTCCAATTTTACTAGATTCATTTTAAATAAATTGACAAAACAACTTAAAAAAAAAACTAAGAATCATCTACTAACATTATAAGAACGATCATGCAAAATGTACCAACTAAATGCAAATTTACTTTCATTGTTGCATATTCATGAACTTAAATATGTAAAACCTTTAAGCATCAAACCATGCATCATGCAAATTGTACCATGTTTTATAATGCAATATTATAGTATGCTTGTGCATGAACAACTTTTATTAAAACTTAACTATCAACCGACATCCATAGTAGCATTTATATACATGAATGCAAAATGCACATACCATATTTTATAATGCAAATTTTATGAATATTTGAGACATGTACACCTAATTATAAACTTAATTCAAACGCAAAATGTACCATGTTTTCTAATTTGCAATTTTAATAGATTCACTTTAAATAACAAGTGACAAAAAAATTTAAACAAAACCTAAGAATTGTCTACTAACATTATAACAATGATTATTCAAAATGTACTAGCTAAATGAAAATTTACTTTCATGTCTATATATTCACGAACTTAAATATGTAAAACCAAGTTTTAAGCATCAAACCATGAATCATGAAAATTGTACCATGCTAAATGTACATAAACTGCAAAATTAGTATTTATTAAATCATAATAAAGAGTTCTAGATTTAAAATATGTCCAAAATTTATATCATGATAAAAGTAAATATAACATAAAAATATTGTCAAATAAAAATTTGCATCAATTTAGAGAATCTCGCTGAAATATATGATCGATCAACCTCCTTGTGCTCTCATCTGAACCATGAGTGCCCTACACAAGATGTTTAATTGGATATATACATAAGATTATGCACTTTAAAATTAAATTTTAATGATTTAAAATTAAATGAGAATGTAATCTTCAAAACTAAATTATAAAAAGTTTCAAATTCCATGCAATACCTCATGTTGTTCCCCCTCCATTATGCCTTTGTGGTGTTTTCCATACATTGCACCCTCATCGATAAAATGTAAAATAAATGTACATGTATATTAAAATTTTAAAATTGCAGATGAAAATGGATAAACTATATCAATATTTAAAAAATCAAGTATCAACTTTTTCAAATTGTCTAGACAATTCCATCCGTGTAGCTGACTAAAGTTTCAAATTCCATACAATACCCCATCGTTTTTCCCCTACATTTCTCTCACCTCGATGCCCTATAAAATACATGTACATGTATATATTAAAAATTTAAAATTGCACATGAAAATGCATAAACTTGGAATATTAAAAGAAATGTTACACAAATTTTTTAAATTGTTTTAATGATCCTATACCCTTGTCGACTCCATCGCTAAACTCCCCAGAGAATATAAATCATCTCCAAAAACCTAAAGTTCAAAAAATTTAAAATTGTAAGATAAATCTATCTCATTTTGTAATGAAACTTGCACTTCAATTTATAACAGAACATAAGCGAAATATTCAATAGTTGTGACAATCGAATATTTGACACATCTCCTAGTAGGGAGGAAAAGGGTGTCGTTATGTCAAAAACATTGGATGTAATCATAATATGTTAACATTTAATTATATATACATAATTATTTCTTTTAAAAATATGTCCTCACAATACCGATATAATAAAAGTATAATAATCAATGTATCAAAATGAGCTCTTAAAAAAAAACTAACATCTCTCAAAATATCTTGATTGAAATCTGAACGTGGGATGGTCATATTATCAAAATTTCCATTCAACAAACAAGTTAACTGCAAATGGTGAACATATGACACATTTGTGTTAGATTATATCTGAAAATTAACAAAATGTATGTGAATTGACATTAACACATACATTACAAATTACAATAAAATATCCACCCTAACCATTAACACATACCGATCCCACACCCTCTTCCTCATAAACAATTAGGTCTTGCGAACCATTACGAAAACCCTTTGCATATGCTTTAAGCTCCTCAATATTCATAGTATCTATCTCCTCACTTGTTTTATATACAAAATTAGCATGTGCATTAGCTCGTGCTCTTTGTCGATTTACACTGATATCAATTGCAGTGAATGCACTCTGAATGTTGTGTATAATGGCATCCCTTCCTTCTTGACCAATTTGAGAAGTGGAATCCATCTCTGACCACAAAGTTACCAGATGAGGAGGTTGGTGTACTAAAGGTGGCGAAGGGAGAGGAAATTTAATATCATGTAATGCGCCCTTACGATCACGTAATCGACCTCTTTCAATACCATAATATTCAGATTGAAGGCCATTATAATGAGGTTTCATACCCACAATGGATTCTGCATAAAATAATTTTTCAAAATAAATTGGAACCTCATCATTCCCTAACAGCTTTCCATACACTACAAAGAACCTATCATACAAATGGTTGGCTATATTAGTGTGCTTGAAATATTTCACCTTGAGCATATTTCTTTTCATCCCTTCATTGAAATTAAATATAAATTTTGTATTTCCTTTTATAACCCTTTTACTAACATTGGCCCATTTATCGAGACCCATTACTGCTTCCTTTCTACACCTTATCATATCTATAAATAACTTTTTGGTTGGATTATGTTTCTCGTAAATATCAATAAATGAGCTTATCGAGTGCACAACTATTTCTAAGTTTTCTCAACTCTCTACAGGGAGGTCCAAATTCCAAAGATCTTTCCTCAATTTTGAATAACGACTTTTGCACCTTTGTAATGTACATTGTTTGAGGTTTGTTTCCTTAAGAATCTCATGAGGAATATGAGATGGTTAAGTGGTAGTTGGTGTATGGACTTCTTCTTGAATTTCTTGGCTTCACTTACATCTAGATGGAGCAACATTTTCATCCTCTGCATCAACATATAAAATTACATAAATATAAAAACACGTGAACAAATGTATTCATAAATATGCAAGATAGACATGTACATACATATGTACACAAAATTCATTTACATGTACAAATTTGTTTTAACATAAATTTTTTTATATATAATTTATCAAAATGATGATCTGATTGAGATTGATAACCACCCATAGATGGTTGAGCACCATCATGCCCAAGTACATGAGTTGTTGAGCTTGTTGACCATTGGGAGATTGTTGACCACCCTTACGTGATGACATAGTGAACAAAGATTCTACAAAAAAATAGAAAAATAAATTCAATATATATGTATGCATACATATGATTCTACCTATTTATCATTATTATATATATATATATATATATATATATATATATATATATATATATATATATATATATATATATATATATATATATACAAACGATGGTGTGAACGACAACCCTCCATTGATTTAGTAGATACTTTTTTGACCTAGTTTGAGAATTCTCCTAAAAAAAATGAAATTATTATAAGTTAGTTTTAAAGCTAAATTGATAAAAAATCAATTCCATATGTATAATCATGCATATGATTATATTCAAATATCATTTAAAAAATTTCAACATATATATATATATACATACATATAATATATATATATAATATAATAATAGATCAATGATGGACCTCGCTCATTCATTTGATATTCTCTTTGATCCATGATCTTCCCCTCTAGTATGTGCATTAGACTCAATTGGTTCTCACCTCGAAGAATCATGTGGAAAATGCTCATCTATGATATGTATATCTATAGATATATAGATACATGACATTTAAAAAAGTTATCTAATGCATTTACAATTCTTTTTAAAATTGCTATTTAAAAATATCAATAATTCATAAAATTGATGTAATGCTTGAAGTTATCTCATGCATTTTAATTGATGCAACCCTTGAAATTACATCATGCATTTTAAAATCTTAAAATTATTATTTGAAAACATTGAAAGAATTCAGAAAATTAATGTAACTGTGTAAAGCTCTTCATTTAAAATATATTGAAGACTAAAAACACAAATTTTGAAGCATGCACCTTTTGAAAATTAAATACAAAATTTTCCAAGACATGTTATTATCACCAAGTTGTGCTTACATAGTGGGGGCACACTTGGTATAGAATTGAAAAAAAACACGGTCATGAAAAAAACACATTTATAACTAAAACACACACACATATCAAAGATATTTTACAATCTCCACCAATAAATTTTGATGGAGAGATTTGTCTAGTCAATTTAACATCTTAAATTGCTCTACATAAATTATCAATCTGGGTATCGTAAACTGATGAAGTGTGGTGCACCATATGTGCTTAGTTAACCTTTTTCTTACTTCGTTGTTTTATAGTTTATGTTGTTTTTGGGGTTTTGTTCTTGTTGGTTTCCTAAAGTGTTTAATGCAAATGGAAATCCTATTCTAAGGTCTTAAGAATACTTTTAAATGTCAAGTATGGATGTAGATTTCAGGACAAGGATTATGTCCCTTATAGTAACTTCCAAAACTTAGCACTTCAAAAGATCTCAAAACATGTTATTGATAAAATGAGTAGTTGAACAAAAGTATAAATATGGAGCTACTTAAATCAAACAAAAGATGAAGTGTTGATCATGAAATCATTGTCTTTGTTGCCCATCTAATTACAAAAATAAAATCTAAACTATTTCACTCAAACAAACCAAAAATTGTAGACTAACAAAAGCAAGATCAATTTACTTCACTTATAATCTGATAGCTTGCCAAGTATCTTCTTGAGTTAAGCCATGGCACCAGAGATAACGTCAAATGACATGAAGAATTGATATTTAAATTACCTACTTGTGGATTAATGAAAGTAAAATCAAGTCACTTCACTTATAATCTGATAGCTCGCCATGTAGCTTTTCGGGGTTAAGCCATGGCAGGAGAGACAACCTCAAATAACATGAAGAACTTGATATCTAAACTACCTACTTGTAGATTAATGAAAGTAAAATCAAATCACTTCACTTATAATCCAATAACTCGCCAAGTAGCTTTTTGGGGTTAAGACATGGCATGAGAGATAACGTCAAATAACGTGAAGAACTTGATATCTAAACTACCTACTTGCACATTAATGAAAGTAAAATCAAATCGCTTCACTTATAATTCGATATCTCGTCAAGTAGCTTTTCGGGGTTAAACCATGGCACCGAAGATAATGTTAAATAACATGAAGAACTTGATATCTTAACTACCTACTTGCAGATTAATGAAAGTAAAATCAAATCACTTCACTTATAATCCAATAGCTTGCCAAGTAGCCTTTTGGGGTTAAGCCATGGCACTGGAGATAACGTTAGATAACATGAAGAATTTGATATATAAACTAGCTAATAGAAACAAACAAATCTCACTAAAATCAAAGCATGACAACTGAAATTTAAAAGCTAAAGTTCAGCAGAGGAAGTAAGTCTCATATCACCACTTAATGCAAAAACTACATTAAAAATCTCGAACAAAACCTGATAAGCAAATACAAGAACATGTAAAGAAAAACTAATCTACAATCAACGAGTTGAACACACTTGCATGAATTAAAATTGCATGAATGGAAAATCTAAACTATCAAAACTGAAAGCAATAAAATGACATACATAAATTAAATAAAAGAAAAATTACAAAATAAAATCTACTTTACCTTACATTCTAATGTGCTCCATAACTTTACTTCACATATCCTTCCATGTTGAGAACATCAAAGCTTTATTCAAATTCTTCAAAATTACAAAGTACAACAAAGCTCTCCAAAGCTTTCCAAAGCCATGAAAGAAGAACTACAATCTCAAAGCTAAAGATCTACCAAAAAGCTATAAGCTTAAGAACTAACATGCTAACCAATGAAAGAGAAAGATCTCCTATTTATACAAAAATATGAGAAGCCCTCTCATTAATGAGATTCCATGAATTTCTCCCTCTACCTCTAGAGTCCTAATCAAAATAGGAACTTATAAGACACATGTCTTCTTAGGATTTCAATACAATTAGGAGATGTGACACATATTCTCATGATCCCATGATTTTTTCCACTCAAATTCGAATTTGGTCTTAGGGTGCCACATAAAGGTCTTCTAGAAGCCTCCTTTCAACCTACACATATCAACAATCTCAATCCACTTGTTAGGTATAAGCATCTGCACATTATTTTCTAATTTTTAATCACAAATTCACTTTAAAAGACTAAGAATTAATAAAGTTTGGAAAAACATAAATGTGACCTAATGATAATGAAAGTGGGATAAATGTAGTGATATAGTAGTGAAATGAAGGTGAAATGGAGGTGATATAATGGACATAATAGTGAAAGTGTAATGAAAATAAATGACATTTTCAAGACCCAACATACCTCTCAACTAAAGTATTTCATGTCCTCATGCAATATATATTACATTAACTCTTTTGATCCTTAAGCTTTGGCTTAACTTTGCATGATATCATTTGATAACTTCATATTTTTGCAAAGTGTTTTACTTGAATTGCAACATGGTTGGTTCTTGTGTTACAAATTTTTTTTTGTTGCATTTTATTTTGATCTTTGAACTTTGTGTAATGATATTTTGATTATTGTTGCAAAGTATTTCTTTATTGGATTGCACGATGGTTGGTTCTTGTGTGGCAACCATGATTTTGTTTGTATCCAATTTATCTTTTAAGCACTTTTTGAAAAGCTATTGTATGCTCATAATAACAATGTAACAGTTAATATGTGTTGGAAGTATGTGGGATCTTCAGTATGGTATGAACATGCAAGATATGAAATGAATGTATTCTCCGCCCCCCCCCCCCCCAACTCATGGTATTGTTAAATTTATGAACTCAGGAAGAGAAATGTTTTTCCAACAATTATCGTTCTTGATTTAAGACCTATGTGGTTTGAATCCTTTGAATTAGAAGCCGGAGAACCCACAGTATTAACCATTTCTTTAATCAACGTTTCAAATCCCAATCAGGACAAACTTGAATGAACAAAGAAGAAGAGCGTTAATGAGGGTTTAAATAGTATTTAATAGAGATATGTGTGCTAGTATATGTCTGCAGTTTGATTAAATCATTATTTATTTATTTATTTGATAATTTTTAATTAATTATTTATTTATTAAAAATTATAATAACATGTTTACTATTTGTTGTTATTATTAGGTA